>LZPO01017366.1:308085-321595 GCA_001675575.1 Neotoma lepida | reverse complement strand
AGCACTCAAGAGGTAGAGACAGGATCTCAGCCCATTCAGTCTGAGGATTCATAGAGGTAAGAAGCTTTATCTTCCCAAGTGTGTGCCACCACTTCCTGGCCTCTATGATTAACTAGTGACTAGCTCTGCCCCTCTGATATCCAGGCAAGCTTTATTTGTCAGAATACAAACAAAATATCATACAAAAGCAATTCCTTGGGAAAATTCTTTGTATTGATGTGATTGCCTCCACTACAGAGTGACAGCTGACCCTGATGCCTTCCCTCTTCTCTTAGGGGGCAGTGCCCAAAGGAAATGCCACTAAAGAGTTCATCGAGAGCCTTCAGCTGAAGCCTGGGCAGGTTGTATACAAGTGCCCCAAGTGCTGCAGCATCAAGCCTGATCGGGCCCACCACTGCAGGTACGGTGGACTCTCCTCAGCACCCGGCCATCACCGGGGCTTCTGAGTGTCCCACCCAGGCAAGGGTGGAAAAGGCATTTGACTGGGTGAGGGATGACTTATGCAGCCTCCGTTGCAGTGTCTGTAAGGTGGAAGGACTCCTGATTTCCTGATAGTCTCACAGCTTTGGCAGACCTGTGAGCATACAGTACTTGAGACAAAGGCATTTCTCAGGCTTTTTTTGAAGCAACACTTGCAGAGCTTGTGACAAGAACGGCTCTCAAGCAGAAGTCTCTTTTCCTTCTGAGCTGTTATAGGTATTCCTTTGTATCATCAAGGTTTTTTGAGTCTCCTTATGAGAAGATATCTTGCTCAAAATTGCATTTTTTTCATTACAAGGGATCTATAAATGGCAAATTACAGAGAACAACAATGTCATTTACAACATGCTATATGTTTGGAGTGAATGTTTGGAGGAATGAGCTTTGCTAGCCAGAGACACTGCAGGGAGAGAGATTGTGCATGAGCAAGAGATCACTGAGTGGCTGACAGGTCTTTCCTGGGCAGCCTTATGAAACGCTCTGTCTCTCATGTCAGTCAGCTCCCCAGTCCCTGCTATGTTCCAGGAGCCTCAGTCTACCCTCTCTCCTCATCACCAATCTTATTTCCATCTTCATGGCCACCCCTGGAGATAAGGCACTGTTGGATCGATGATGCCCCAGATGGGGAAGCTAGCCTCATGGTATCGAGTGACTGCTTTAAGGTCACACAGCAAGTGGATACTTGAGACAGGTCTGGATCCTGCCCGTTCTGGCTATCGGTCCTTGTGGGGCTCTGACTTTACCTAGAACTCCAGTTTGAAAGTGATTCACACAATGGCAGCTGTGTAAGCGTTTGACTAAGAAACGTTGCTTTTACTGAGGACTTTTGTCTTAGGTTAACTTGCCTTTGAGGTCTGTTGAGGTTTGCTTCTTGTGCTTGAGATGGCATTTATTACCCTTCTGCCACCCTGGAGGCCTGACCTTGAAGCTGGAGAGGTCAGTGTTTTAAGTCCAGTGCAATTCTCAGGCCAAGTCTGTGTCTCTATGGGGCACACTTTCCCCCTCTGTAAACAGAGGTGGTTCCTTCCTCCTTGTGAGGATTTAATGTAAATAGCTGTGAGTGGCCAGCAATAAGTGAAAGCTCCTAGTGAATGAAACCATGTGTAGGGGTTAGAGATATGTGCAGTTTCTAAAGTCTGGGCCAGAAACCAGAGGATTAACTTTGTTAGGAAACAGCTTTCATGCCACCACAGTGGTTCCTTTCTCTTTCTTCTCTGCGGCCCAGCACCTGGTATTTTCTTTACTGCAGCTACCACACTTCTTCACCTCCTCCCCCAAAAGTGATCCAAAGTGGGCATCCAAGTGTTAATTAACAGTTCGTGCAAAGCAAGAGCTGCTGGTTCAGAGTAACCTAGTGAGGGTGCTGAATTGCCTGTGTCTGCCCCAGAAAATGTGCACTGACAGCTGCTGTTTTGTGATGGTTTACGGTGGCCCAGGCTATCCCAGAACACTGGTTAGGATAAGCAGGGTTCCTAAAACATGATACAGATTGGGTTTTTTGATGGTCTGTTTGCCCAGAGGTTGCTACTTGGTCCTGGTTAGAGAGAGCTGTGTGTGTGTTGTCCTCTGGTAAAGGTCCACACATGCACCTATTTCTGTATCCTCCTGCTCCTGGCGGAGTCTGTAGAGGTTGATATTGTCTCCATTCCCAGAGCTCTGGTGGGGATTGTAGCCACACACAAACCTTAGATCTAGAGCAGTGGTTGTCAACCTTTCTAATGCTATGAACCTTTAATACAGTTAGTTCCTCATGTTGCGGAGACCCCCAACCATAAAATTATTTTCATTGCTATTTCATAACTGTAATTTTACTAGTTATGAATCTTAATGTAAATATCTGATATGCAGAATATCTGACATTCAACCCCCTTGAAAAGGTCGTTCCACACCCCCTCCAAGGGGTAGCAACCCACAGGTTGAGAACCACTGATCTAGAGTATGCCTTCTAGCCCTGCATCTGTAGATGGGCCTTTCCCTCCAGGAGAAGCCCTGTAACCCCAGGCTGCTTTCATTCTGTTAGAGTCTTCCTATTTGTAAGGACCAGGGAAGCCTGTAGAAACCTGTAGGGGTTTATGTTAATGTGTAGCCAAGGCCTTGGGCTTACGTGATAGGTTCCCAGGGAAAGCAAAGCCTGGCCTTGGTTGGGCCTCACACCCTGTGCTCCCTATACCACCCTCTGACACACATGCTGAGGCTGAGCTCTCATCAGCTTCCTAGAACCCTGACAGACTCCTCTTGCTTAGTCTTCCAGCCCTCACAGACACCAAACACATCTTCATGTAACCTGGTATTTACCTGAGGGACAGGGTGAGGGTCCAGATTTATTTGGAGGGCCTATTTCTTCACCCATATACAAAATGGAGATTGGTCCTCAGATCCCTGTTCTGTTCTTCACTTGGCTGCACTGTCTCTTCAGAACTGTTTTAGGCTAGTTTGCCTACAATTTTGTCAGTCAGTGAGGTGTATGATGAAAACCTATATATGAAACCTTGGCTCCATAGGTCTCTCACCCTATTCCATTGTGGTTCTACCCATTTTCCAGGTCTGCTTATCTTGAGCTGTAGCCTTCATGCTCAGACCCAGCCAGGCTAAGCCTTAGGCTCAACTCTAGCTTATAGTGGTGGGCTAGAAATAACCCTAAGCCCAGAGTCTCTCCACCCAGTCAGGGCAGGGATACTTATGACAATGTGATAAGTGGTGCTGCAAGGAGAGAGATAGTTCCTGTGAGACATGGTTATGTCTGTAATGTTGGTCCAGCACCTGGGATAGGTAAGAGAACTTATGCTAGCTGCTTAAAGGCTACACACTGAAGATGGGTCCTTGTGCTTCATGGAGATGGAACACAACCCAAGAGTAGATGTGTTAATGCATATAAGCCAAAGAGCTTGTGAATGTCTCTGAAGATTTGGGTGCTGAAAAATGGCAAGGAAGTGGTAGAAAGGAGGGAAGAGAGCATTGGTTTTTAAAACAATGGTATAAAAGATCGGAGTGAGGGGAATGTAGAAGTCACAGCTCCATGTAGAGCATTTGGTTTAGTCAGTGACTGTTGCTTTACCTCAGTCTCTACAGCCTTGGGCCCTAAAGCCATGCCTTCCCTGTACAAAGCATTCTGGCCTAAGGAGAAGAGAAGTGTTGCTTTGGCACTTCATATCTTTGAAAACAGGAAACATTTTGGACCCACCCATTTATGCAACCCTCAAGGACTATAGTCACTTTCCTTGCTCCCTCAAGCATGTGTTTGTCTAATCTGGTTGCCCAGCACACCTTAGCCCTTGTGAAACCCAACCTCCTGCTCTTCCACACCTGGTCTCTTCATAGTGTGAAGGACAGTTTGCTATGAGAACTTTTTTAAAACCTCTGCAGGCTACCTGCAGAGCCAGGGGCCACTTGGTGTCTCTATAGCTCTCACTGACTCAAGCATGCACTTGAAAGCCTCCCTAGAAATAAGTAGGGTGGAAAAGGACCTGCTCAGGAGTCTACGCAAGGAGCGGATACTCTCAGGAGTTTGTTCCTCAGATGAAAAGAGCATTAAGGACCCTAGAGCTCACTGTATGGGGAAGACATGCCCATAAAATAAGAAATAGGAAGGATGTGGTAGATGACTCCATCCATGGGGAACAGAGGCCTGGAACACAGTGAACAGACCACTCTGCACTGTTTGTCTGCTTTAAAACTGTGTATGGGAAGGCTAGACGTGGTGACACACAATTTTAATCTCAGCAAAGGCAGGTGGATCTCTGAGTTTGGGGCCAGCCTGGTCTATAAGCAAGTTCCAGGACAACACAGAGAAACCNTGTTTCGGGGGGTAAAAAGTGTTAATCAGTGTATTATGTACATAATTAACATGTGTTTTCATGTGTATTTTTAGAACTGGTAACAGAAGAGGCAAAGCAGACAGACAAGTGGTAGAGTTGCTGGTCCTGACTGTTTCCTTCTGCATCCGTGTAGGACCTCCTTTTCTTGCCTTGCCTTCCTGCTCCTGGAGATCATGGGACCAGGCTAGCATTTCTGAACATTGCCTGTTGGCAGCATGCCTGTATCATGAGAAGCCCTTGGAATAATGGGGAAGAGCAAGAGCAGCATAGAGCAGTATGAAACCTCTGCTCATCTGAGGCAAACTGATAGGAACCTACCAGCGTGACTAAAGTAGCCCAGCAGACCCAAGTCTGCCAAGCTACTACAGTTCCTACGGCTTGAAAAAGTACACTCCATCTCTGCTAGTGCTTGGTAGAGCTTCTAGAACTTCTGCCCCTCCCCCCTCAGCCCCCATGCCCTGTCCTACAGTAGCATTTCCCAGACTCATCTTACTTAGCCTCCTCAGGAAACCCAACTAAGTTTTGTGAGGCTTCAGACAGCCCCTTGTCTGGGCCAGTTCTAGCCTATTAATGTGCGCAGATGCCTTGGAAGCTTCTGACCCCTTGTAGGGAATGACTTGACCTTGGAGGTCCTGACTCTGCCCTCTAGACTTTTTACAGCACAAACAAGTGCAACTACTGCTGGTGCCCAGTGGTGTGGAGCTGGAGCCACAGCTCCAATGTTCCCCTCTGGGTCACCCCAGTACCTGGTTTGTTACTTGTGTAGTGGTTGTTTTCGAACTGTGTATGGTGATATTTCCTGCTGAAAGTCTGAATTATGGTCATTTCAGTGTTTGTAAACGGTGCATTCGCAAGATGGACCACCACTGTCCTTGGGTCAACAACTGTGTTGGCGAGAACAACCAGAAGTACTTTGTCCTGTTTACAGTAAGTCAGCTTCTGAATTCTGCCCTGCCTCCATGAGGCAATGGAACTCTTGTTCTTTGGAAAATCTCAGCACTCTTAGCAGTTTTTGCTGCTGTTGAGAACACTGCCTGCCCATGCGGCTCTCTGCCTTCTTACTCTGGATCTCTGGNTCAACAAGTATCCTTCGCTTGTGCATGTAGAAAGCTGATTTGGTTTGAGTAGCTGGAAGCAAGTGCTATGTTCTGGGTGTCACTCAAGCATTTGTCCCACATAACTAAAGAAGGCAGTATTGCTGGTGACTTCAAGCTCTGAGCTGCAGGTAGGTGGAGAATAGTTGGTACTCTGACCTTTGAAATTAGAAGCAGCAGCAGGTCTTATGTGCCCCACACAGCCCAAGTCATGCCTGTGTTTAGGCTGTGTGTCTATTGTGGTTCCATGTATTCCTAGAGAATTGCTGATAACTTCCCACTCAAAACAGGAAGTAGGGAGTGTGTGAGTTGGAGGAATCACAGGTACTTTTCTGGCCTCAGCCTAGCAAAATGTTCTTATAGCACATGTTCTGAGTAGCCTACTCAAGGAGACTGCATAGTTAGGACTTCTCCCTATAATGGCTCAGCACTGCTTTCCTGTTTCAGATGTACATAGCTCTCATTTCCTTGCACGCCCTCATCATGGTGGGATTCCACTTCCTGCATTGCTTTGAAGAAGACTGGACAAGTAAGTATTGCCAGGGTTTCTCTTCCTGCTGTAGATAGGACCTGAGTGGGGTGGGGTTCTCTATCCCCTTTGCAGTACCAGGCCCAGCCTTATTTTATTAGATCTTCTGAAAGCCTACAGACTGGTCAGATCATAAGAGACAAAAAGCAGCCCTTTCAGGTTAGACAGGCAACATAGTAAGTTGGACAGGCACCAGACTGAGAATGTCCCGGGAAACTACAGGCCCCAAGTGAGCAGAGGCCAGGATCCTAAGGAGGGCAGAAGAAACAGAGCTTTGAGTCTGGGTCTGCAAGACACTTATTTTACTCTATTCACTGCTGGGGGTGGAACCAGGGCTACACCAGGCAAGCTCTCTTCTCCTAAGCAACATCTCAGCTCTAAACGGGGCACTGTAACCAAGGTCATTTTTACCCCAGTCTCCCATAGATCTGTTTTTAGCTTTGTTTTTCTGTGTGTGTGTGTGTGTGTGTATGTGTGTGTGTTGTTGTAGTAGTAGTTGTTGTTATTTTCAGATTGCTGGTCTTGATAATACTTAGATTAAGATTGTAGACAATCAATATCTCCCTGCTTCACAAGTATTCTATTTAAATGTGCAGATGCTGAGGAAGACAGTGTAGCTAGAAGACTGCCATAATACTAAGAGAGAAACGGGGGGTGGAAGAGCAAAAAATAATAAGCAGCCACATGCTGAGCTAGATCTTTCACACTCAGAATCTGCAAGGCAGATGTCCCAAGCAATTTCCAATTCTGCTTTCCAATTCTGCCATTCTTGAGTGCCCTTCTGCCATTGGCAAGTGCCCTCTTCCATGCCTTCACTCTTTTGCCCTCTCTGTGTCCACCACAGGGGGTGGGGGAGGCAGGGACAAGCAGGATACCATCCGCAGAATTGAGTGAGTCCAATCAGTTCCTGCTCACTTGGTGAGCATTCTGAAAAAATGTGTGTATTCTGCCAGCCCTGGCAGTCCAAATCAATTTTGCTGTGGCCTTGGCAACTTGATACAGGGTGTCCAACAAGGTCATTTTATCATCACCTCCTTCCTTGTCAGGTTAATTGTGGGCAATGATTGCATAACTCAGACTGTCATAGAGGTGACTGGCTGTCTTTACTTTGTAGTGGTGCTGACAGGACGGTTAGAGCCCACTAGGAGCCATGCAACATCCAGGGGGAATTTTGAGCATTGCTTTGTTTAGATCCTACAAGGCCCAGGATAGGAGAATGCTCCTGGTTTATATATGACAAAAGCTGAGGTCAGAGTATGAACATAGTACCAAGACCTCTCACCTGAAAAGAGGGCCTGCAATTCAAACCTTGGTGTCAGACCTGTCTGCTTGCCTCCTATGCACAGGGTCCTCCCAGCCAGATTCCTAGTAGAGTGGACTCCAGACACCCATTCCTAGGGCAGCAAAGCTGGGAAGGCAGTGCCCAAAGTAGAAACCTGAAAATTGCCCATGGGTGATAGTTAATGTCATCCTTGCTTGGCTCTGGTTAAGCTATTGAGCCCATAATAGATTTTATATAAGAGAGCTCAAAGAACTGTGCCCTCNGATGGGTGCTCTGAGTTAACATTCAAAGAAGAGTTGGGGAGTTCTACATTACTTGGGCCTGGATCCTGCCATTCCAAATCCTAATTGGAATTCTCAGAGCCTGGGGCAAGAAGGGAAGGGAGTGTTGAGCCTCCCTGGCTCTGCCCCTAGTAACAGTGCAGTTGAGAAGGGTATGACCTCTAACTTGTATGTGTGTACACGCTGGGGCACTCACATGCACACATGCACACCATACACTACACCACACAGCTAAAGTGAGCTATACAGATGTTCTATTATCACTTCTTATCCATTTACCTGTACTGAAGGGAAAGTAAATCTCAGGATGCCTAAGCTTCATGCCCAGAGACCTATGGTCGGGAACCATTCCAAAATTGATTGTACAGCAGTGAGAAAACAAAGTTACTTGCTGCCTGGAGTCTGAAGTAGATGTAGTGGGAGAGGTAGGTGTCAGGTAAGGAAAAAAAGGGAGCAATTCCAATTCCACATGGAAAGAGTGGGAAAGGCAGGCTAGTGTGCAATGTTAGGGCCATTATAGTTAGAGCTCATAGTCAAGCTCTTGTCTCTTACCCATAATGGTCAGACTTGAGAGCCCTACTTCTTCCTGGAACCCTTCACCACTCATGGCTAGGCAGGTAGTTACCTTACTTATGATTACCCACAGCTAGCTCCTCTGTCTAGTGGGCTGCCAAGACCAAGTACTGCCCATCTAGGCATCAGGAAGAGAATTTACCAGTTTCAGTGGATATGACACAGGCATCAGGCACACAATGGTAGACAAATACACATTCAGGCAGAACTCCATGCACATAAAAATAAAATAAAAAAGAAGAGAATTCATGTGAAGGTGTAAGTTCCAGGGAAGCCAGAGAAAAGGAAGGCATTTCATATGAGGCACTCCATATCAACCTCCCCAACACATACACGGTGTTGTTTCCAGTTCATTCCCACATTCCACCTACCTAGATAGTCAAGATCCCTGTAGCCTCTCCAGCAAAGGAAGCAGGCCTAACTTGCACAAGCCAAACCAAGAGGCCTGCACCACATCACCAGTGCTGTTGCTAGGCCGAACATATCACATGTGTGGCCTATTTCCCTTCCCTATTCAAACACTATCTCCCTCAGCACCTTGGAGCACTGTGTGTTTGAGTTAGACTTTGTTCAGAGGAATCCACTGCTCAGAAACCACACTTGTCACACATCACTGCTTTACAATGAAAGAGTGAGTGAGTGCCTGGGGCCACCCCAACCAGGAGCAGAACAGTAAAAGTTCCAGCAAGAGATTGACCATCTGGGTTATGCAGATGTCCCTGGCAGGAAGGGGCGTTTCCATACACTGGTCAGGCCACTCCTTGGCAAGTAGTCTGCTTTCAAGTCCCCAAACTACCATGCACTCCTGGACCTACCCTAGTCTCTTACCTGGGACTCAAAGGAAGCATAGTGTGGCTGGGAGTTGGGCAGGGGGATACCTGTCCAGGAAAGACCAGGCCAGGGCAGGACTGGGGGCTTCTGAACATGCATCCTTTCTCTGTGCTCTCTAGGGAGAGGCGGGGTCTCCTGAGGAGTCATGAAGCTTAATAGTCTTCTTCCAAGGTGTCCACTGTGGTCTGAGGGTAATGAGCTGAGGTGCAATAGGTTTTTATTTTATTTTTGTGTGTGTGGAATTCTGCTTGGGCACCCCACTGGGCCCNGTCTCTTGGGGACTTCTTGAGGGAGTAAGAGCTAAAAAGGATAGGACCTGGAGGCAGGGTGAGAGCTTGGTGGGGTAGAGCAGGGAGCCATGTAGCCATCACAATTCCTCATGCCGCTTTCCTTGCAGAGTGCAGCTCTTTCTCGCCACCCACCACAGTCATCCTGCTCATCCTGCTGTGCTTCGAGGCACTGCTCTTCCTTATTTTCACATCAGTGATGTTTGGGACCCAAGTGCACTCCATCTGCACAGATGAGACGGTAAGCAGGGTGCCTACCTCCTCTAAACTAGGCTTTGGGGACCCAGGTCAGGTGTCAGACCTGAGGGCTCAGGGTTCAGGGTCACAGCCTTAGCCANAAGCTTGCCTTCACCACAGTTCCTTCTTTATTATATGTTGTGCCCTATCAGGCATTCTGCTAGGGTCTTGCCCTTCCCAGCAAGGCTCTAGATGTCATGATTGGATACAGGAGACAGACAAATATGCTTTGAGCCTCCCAGAGCAGCATATTCTGGTCCTTGCCCATCCTATCCTCTTGTCTTCTCACTCACTCAACTCGTCCTACAGCCAACTCCTGGCCTTCCAAAGATATCTGGGAGCTTTGAAGGGGCTGTGATGTAACATTTCTTGATTTTTGTGCTTTGGGTTCTGGAAGATGAGGTGGGCAACACTTTGGTGTGAATGTGCAGAAGAATCATGAGGACCTGGGTTCAACCTCTTATTTGTGCCTGGCTTTATGAGTGCTACCCACCTACCTCCCCAGATAGAAGCTTTCAGCTGTGGCCTAGGGGCCCCATGCTCTTCCATAACCAGTATTAGATGGAGGACAGCTTCTTCCATGGCTTCAGGTACTCCTGCTCTGTGGGCCTAGAAGCAGAAAGGGGACAGGGCTGTCCACTGCCAAAGTGCCATTGTGTTTCTATGTTGTTCCCAATGCTTTCGACGACTGTGTTTCATTTGTAAGAATTCATGTCATTGCAAAAGGTTTGGTAAACATAGTAGCCTTGGTGTATATTCAACCATATATCCAGTTCGTAAATGGGACCAGCTGCTCCACAAAAGACCTATAGGGAACCCAAATGTGACGACTGTTAGGCCCTGCCCATTTGGGGACCCCTTCCAGGTCCCCCAGAGCATGTTCTGGGAGCAAAAGGTAAACTGACAGTCTGGTCCTTGGTATTCCTTATCAAGACTGTCCCTAAAGAGAATTGTGTTGAAAAGAAATAAAAGGCCTGTGCCTCATAAGGAGAGCATCATCCTCTTTAACTGATGTCCTCCCAGGCTGTGAAAACATGGGCGGCCCCCATCCCTTCTTGGCAGAGACTCATAGCAGACAGACAGCCCCTGCTCTCTGCTGCTCTGGCATCTCAGCAACTCTATTTGAAGGAGGAAAAGGAAACTCTCTTCCTACTCCCTGGTTTTTTTGTTTTGTTTTGTTTTTTCCTCTGAGACTTGCAGGGAAAGTGGCACAAGCTGTGAGAACTGCCTTGGCTTCCATGCTCCTCCCTGAGGGAGCTCTGGAAAGACCCTCCTCACCTCCTCACTGTGATTGAGGCTGTAAGCCGCTTTCCCTCTAACCTGCACTAATTCCTTCTTCCTCTTGTGGTGATTCCTCCCCTCACCAACTGCCTCTCGCTGTCTCACCCTCTCCCTTTGTGTCTCCCCAACCTGCCCAGTGGCTACTTCTTGACCCTCTGGGCTAGTGAGACAGCACCAGAGCAGTCCCTTGATCTGCTGCCTTTTTTTTTTTTNCTGCAAAGTGGTCATTGTAGCTTCAGCTCTCACATCTTTCCCACACCAAGAGCCACCATTGGTTGTCAGAATTTCGAGCTCCTGCACCAAATGCATACACAGGTGCCTCAGAACACTTCCTGACCCAGCAAGGACTCAGATCTGGCATGTAAAGCCTTTGACTAGACGGTATCAATCTTGTTGGCAGCAGTGGCCCAGATGCCTGCTGAGAGCTCATTGCTCCTTCCTCCTTGGGGGCTTGTAAATGTGTGGTGCTTCTTAGGAGAGACAGAAGAAAGCTGCATCATGTAGGTAGCTTTGCTGCTTTGAAAAGAAAGTGTTGACTCTGGTCATCAGAGGCATGTGGACATCCCTCCCAAAACTACAGCAGTGGAGTGCTTGACTGAAAGTGTGATTGTTCTTGTTTTCAGGGAATAGAACAATTGAAAAAGGAAGAGAGAAGATGGGCTAAAAAAACAAAGTGGATGAACATGAAAGCTGTTTTTGGCCACCCTTTCTCTCTAGGCTGGGCCAGCCCCTTTGCCACACCAGACCAAGGGAAGGCAGACCCATACCAGTATGTGGTCTGAAGGACCCCTGACCAGCATTGCCACTCAGACCACATCATGGCACCGTCCCATCTGCTCTCGTGAATGTTTAGGCCAAAAGCAAAACAAAGTGACTACTCTTAAAACTTTTTTATGTCTCCAGAAAAATGGCTGAGCATTGCAGAGAAAAAAAAGTCCCCTTGTTTTATTTTTTAAAAAAATCATCTTTTCAATTTTTTGATGAGTGAAGCTGCTCTTTTTCCTTTTAAAATCACTTCTCTGGCCTCTGTTTCCTCTTTGCTGTCTGTCAGCATGACTAACGTCGAGGGTGCTGCCCAGGCCCTGCCCCTTCTACTAATTGAATGCTCCCTGATGCTGTGCGTGGATGAACTGGCCCAGTAGGAAAGCCAAGAGGGCCCTGATCTCCTCCTGCCCACAAGACTCAGAACCTCATTGAAGACGTTGCCAACCCCTTGAGGCCTAAGCATGGCAAGATTGGGGCTGGAGCCTTCAGAAGGGCCTTTGGTGCAGTGGCTTCCTGCCCAAGTGAACACAGTTTGCCTCATCTCAAAATTAATTGCCAGCCTTGTACCTTATGGGCATGGATGTACAAAATGATTTGGGTGAGGTGGGAGAGGTAAGGGGGTGGGTCTTTGTATTCTGAATCAGCAATTATGTCCCTCTGGCTTTTTGGAAGACCATGGAGGAGAGATGTTTGCCAGTTCAAAAATGCCTTATCCAATCACAAGAGGAAAAACACAATTTCAGGCAAACTACATTTCCCTGTGTTACAACTACTTCCTACCCCAGTTCCCGCCCTTTCCCAGCAAGATGTCAATCAAGCTATATTCATTCTGAGAGAAACAGACAGGCCAGCTATCAGGATCATCTCATTTTTAAGTCTGTCGTGAGCATATATTTTCTGGAGTTTAAAGCCCTCCAAATGTGCACAGTCCTGTATCTTACCTATGTCTAGCCTGGGAGGTGGTTTGTAGATGTTAGGCAACGTTCTTAGAGTTGCTAGGTAGCCTCCCACTCACCTGCTCCTCAGCCCACCACAAAGACTAGCTTTCCCATCAGGAGGTACTTTCTGTGCAGTCTCTTAGGAAAGAGCTGGTCCTGAGCTGGGGAAGGACCAGGGGATGCAGGAGGTGCTGAGAGGAGACCACTCTTGAACACTGCATCCCATTTAGACCCTGGGCACCTTGAAGTCCTCCACGCCAGTGGGTTTTAAAGCAGTCACCACAAAACTCCCTTTTTAGCTTTGCTTGGGGTGGGGGTGGGGATAAGGTTTTTCACTCTAGTCCTGGGTAGGAAGAAAGTTAATGTAGCCCTGTGATTTTTCAGAAGTCAGTGGGACATGCTGCCTCTTCTCAACTCTGTCAGTGCTTCCACATGGAAACAATGCAATAAACCTTTTCCAAACCTCTGTTTCTGCTCCAATCTCTCCTCAGGGCCTGTGCAGAAGGGTAGATGGTGTCAGGCTGCAGGGTGAGGGAGTTTGGTTTTGTTCTGAAAGGGTCCTGATGGCCTTTCTGCAGTCAGAATGCTGTGTGTGTGTTCGGTGGGTGCTCTATGGATCCAGGAAGTTAATCTCTCTGGAGTCTAGGCCAGAGCCTGCCCAGCAGAGAGCAAAGCTGAGCCAACAAAGTGGCTAGAGTCCATACCCACAATTCTAGAGTGCTGCTGTGGGGAGTTCTTGACAGATGAGACAACCCTGGGGTGTTTAACTGAGGACCTAGCCACCTTCCCTACCTCTGTTGGCTTTGACTTGCCTCTGCTGTGCTGCTTAGGTGGAGATCCTGGTGGATGGGTGTGGGTGGGTGTAATTTTACACATAATGTTATATATTTATATGTATAGGCTTTCTTAGATCAAGTTCATAGCATTTGTTCTCTAGGTACCTTTTAAATTTTATTTATAGTTCTCTAGGTATATATGAAAGAAGTGTGGCCTATTCCAGGTTCAGTAGGTTAGAAGGGTCTATCCTTGCTCAGATACTTAGGATGGACCCACTGGGCAGCAGGCAGCAACACTACAGCTTTGATTTCTGTTGTTGCCATTGTCTGTCTATTTCTCT
>LZPO01017366.1:287218-297892 GCA_001675575.1 Neotoma lepida | reverse complement strand
GAATAAGCCTCCGTCTGTGATTTATTTGGGAGCTGGATGGTGGGGCCCCCCAAAAGGACAAAAACAACCAACAACAGACAATAAGCAAAAATGCATTTCATGAGGAGCCATGCATCTGGTTCCAGTACAGCTCTTGGAAAAGCCTTGTGCTCCAGAGCTCAGTAAAGCGGGTCTCCACCTGGAATGCAGCCAATTCTCAGCTGTAAGACAAAATGGCAGGCTGGAATGGCTGCTTTCCAGCTATGCCAGTCACAAACCCTCCTGGAGGTCCTCAGGCACATGGTTCATGGTGAATCTACAAGAAAGTGTTGTCTAACCCTAGGTGCTCATGATGGCATTACCTGAGGGTATGTTAGACTCTGAGGCCCCACCCCAGAACTGCTGAACAGAATCTGTTCTTTAACAATGTTCCCAGGCAATTTGTATATCTCTGAAGGTTTAAGAAACCCTAGTCTCAGAATAACAGGAGTCTGCTGGGATTTACTTGAAAGATCTAGACACTTGGTAAGAAATAAATCTGAGGAACAAAGCATTTGAGTTAATAAAATCCTGTACTGGGTATGTCAGCATACCAAAACCAATAGCATCTATCTAGTTCATCAGACAGAAAACAATAAGAAACATCCCCTGCACAAAGGCAGCAAAGGCTCCAACTAGGAATATGTCCCTTACAAAGAAGACATATGGATACATGGGAACTTATCCCACATCTCTGCAAGGTGAGACCCAGCATTGCCATTTGTTTGGCACAACCTAGTTCCAGTTTAAATCCCAAATCAAGATGATTCTAAAAGTTCTCTTTTTGAGAAACTGAGTGAGGAAATCTATCTTCCTTCTACATAACATGGTATACAGCCTGTTACTCCAGAGACTGAGGTATATTTGGGGAATACATATAGACAATGTTTCAGAATACTAGAGAAATGATAGGTTATTTGACAAAGTTGGGGCTCTGCATTATTTCACCCCAAAATTAAAACTCACAGTAATAGTTAATTATGTAAATAGAGCCATAAATTGCAGAAAATGTATACTATTTCTCTTTGTTTGATTGGTTGGTTGGTTTTTCAAGACAGGCCCTGGCTGTCCTGGACTAGCTCTGTAGACCAGACTGCCCTCAAGTGCTGGGATTCAAGGCTTGCACACCACCACCTGGCAACTATTTCTATATTCTTGTTAATAACATGAAATTCAGTATCCATAGAGAAGTATTGAGAGCTGCTGGTAGAAAAAGGCCATGGGAGTATACAGCAGGTGACAACTAGTGTTCAAAATGTCAACATATCAGAACCAAGGGTTCTGGTAGAGGACTAAGCCATCACTCAAGGTGTGTTGGAATTATTGCCTTTTGAATGAATTGGCTGTTTCTTATTGTAAGCTTCTTGTGTAATAACAGCTATGATATCTTCCCATTACCATGCATTTTCATCAAATGTATATATGTAATCTCATGATTACATCTCTATCTTATGGGCACATATATCTGTGGGTATCAGGAAGATGGCTTTTCATTTAGCTCTATAATTTTGATATATGGAAAATATACTAGGATATGCTTCATAGCCGGATCCATTGTCCCACGAGACTGTAGACCCTTAAAACCTGCTTTGTTCCTTTTGCTCAGACTAACACAGAAAATAATAATCTCTCCTCAGCCTAACACAAACTGCACACATTCAGCCCCTTTTTAACTCAGCAAGTTCAAACTAGACTAAAGGCCTTTGTATATAGATCATAAGTTTAAAACTTTACAGTTATGTACAAGGTCAGAGTTGCAGGTGTCTACCAAGATTACTAATACAAAACACATTAAGAAAAGCCTGCCAGTTCTTTGCTTGCCAAGTCTGCTTATTAAAAGCTATGTCTCAGAGTTTGTGGCACTGGGCACTGCGCCCCCTCCCTCTGGTCCTGAGACCTTGGAACCTTGAGTTACTATGGTAATGGCTCTGTACCTTATCTTCTATTTTAGGTGTGCTATGACTTTGGGGGTTTTGAAACTTTTCTCAGGATTGCAAAGAGTCTCCTGTTAAAAATGTGAGAAGTCAGGCAAGAGAGAAGGATGAGAGCTGAAAAGAGACTGTAGACTTAGAGAAAGAACAAAGAACAGCAAAGAGATCAGGGAACTGACTTAGAACAATAAAGAGAATGGACTGAAAGAGCACAGTGTGCCTAGATTGATCTGATATCCTTCAGATTAGATACCCCCCATTTGTAAGCGCCTTCCCCTGGAATCTGGGAGAAAACCCCTCAGAGTAGGTACCCGTGGGGCTTTTGTTAGAGAAGATTAAAAATTGAATGTGTGTTTCAATGGTGAAGGCATCTTAGGATTTTAAACAGTCTAGGCTGNGGAATAGTTCCATGGGAGGGCACTTGCCTTTCCTATACAAGGCCCTGGGCTGAATTTCCAGGACAACACTTTTCAAAAAACAAACAAACTGCAATGCCAGGCATGGGGGCTCACACTTTCAATCCCAGCACTGAAGAGGCAGAGGCAGGTGCATCTCTGTGAGTTCAAGGCCAGCCTGGGCAATATATCGAGTTTTAAGCTAGCTAGGACTATAGGATGAGATTGTCGCAAAATGAATAAACAATCAAACTCCTACAAGCAAATTACACCACAACATTCCTTACTGAGTAAAGGCTGCACTCAGGTTAATAAAGTAATGACTCCCTGGGGTGGGGGAGGGGAAACAAGCAAAGGAAACAACAAATACATTACAGCATATAGTCAACAAGAAAACCTGAGCTGTAAATAGAAATACAATTTAAGACAAGGGGATGCTTTGGCATTTCTGTAGAACAATCACATTGACAGGTGGGATCAGAATCCACCCCTGGTGCCTTGAGTGGGCTTTGGAGCCACTACCTATGATGGGATAGATACTTCGTGCAGCCTTGAGGCAGGGGGAGGCACTTGGACTTGCCTCTACTGGATGTGCCTCTCTGTGGGAAGCCTTGCCTTCTTGTGGGGGTGTGTTGGGAAGGGGAAGCTGGGGAGGTGGGAGGAAGGAAGAGGGGGATATTTGGTGTGTAAAATAAAGGGAGAATTTTGTTAATAAAAAAAACAGGTCTATCATTGGTAGAGTACTAGTGCAGTCTTTTCTGCAATTTGGCACCAGCAATGTGTCTACAGTTTTACTAAAACCCACACTAGAAATTTACATCTCAGGAGTATGGCACATGTGTGAGACCCATGTACAGAGTCTGTATCATTAAAACAACTTGAGTAGACTCACCCTTGCTCCCAGGATTGCATTTTAGGGAGGGCCAGGCTTTCCACTGAGAACCTGATGTCAGTCAAAGGGATGGGCAGGGTGTTCTTGAAGGAGCAGTTGAAGAAAAGTGGCTTGTTGACCTTGCCTGTGCTAGGCATCTGTTTAGAGGGGGGAGTGTAGAAAAGCCAGGTGTGACAAGCTGGACATGAGAACTTAGATGACAGGTTCTATCAAGAAAGACAGTTCTTGGTCCTATCTCGCCCTAGAGTGTCAGTAGGTCTGTGCTCACTTGGGAGACTCTTGTGGAGAATCTGACCCACCTGTGCCTCTATGAGGTTCCATATGTTTGCACATGTTTACATCTTTAGTTTTGTCAGACATTTTTTTTTAAAGATTTATTTATTATGTATACAGAAGAGGGCGCCAGGTCTCATTACAGATGGTTGTGAGCCACCATGTGGTTGCTGGGAATTGAACTCAGGACCTCTGGAAGAACAGTCAGTGCTCTTAACCTCTGAGCCATCTCTCCAGCCCCATCAGACATATTTTTAATGAACTCAAGGTATATACTCTCATGGTAGCCAGAGGTCCTAGTGTGAACTACATCCTGATCTCATCCAGCTAGTCAGGATGCCCCTTTGCCAAAGCTCAAGGGCTGAACAGTTGTTTAAGCCCCCAAGCTATAGGATGGGCATTGGTCCCACTTCACCAATGAGCCAAAATACCAAGTTGCCTCAAAGGACAACCCAGAGAAACATCCAAAAACAGGCTGTGTTCATCCTTCAGAATATGTCCCACCCCTATTTGTCCAAAGCCAGAATGAAACTCATATATGCCCCTGCCATACCTGTCCTGGCTGTACCCTCTTCCTCAAAGCCCCACCTCTCCTGCCCAGGGCACCCCAGGGCTCACATCTTTGCCTGCATATTTCAGGTTTGGTCTCATTCTGTAATTCTTCAGATGTTCAGGGTTCCTGAAGCAGTGCCTGCTCCCCACTCTTACCATGTGGTAGCTCCATCCAATCACAGTATAGATATATTAACTAGAAATTTTAGTTCCTGAAGTACAGTCAATTTGGTAAAGGAAAGTGTGGCCTGAGAAAGCTAGAGTGCCTACTTCCAGGACATCTGAAGCACCAACCATACATGTCTGGTCTCAGAGACAAGTATTCTCTAATGCCCACAGACATATGTGAAGCCACTTGGAGGAGAGTGGGGGTGAGACTCACAAAAGAAACATTTTAGTTTATTTTTTAATATTTTATTTGTATGAGTGTTTTGGTTACATGTATGTATGTGCACCACATGCATGCCTAGTACCCACAGATGTCAGAAGAAGGCATCAGATCCCCTTAAACTGGAGTAACAGGTGGCCATAAACCATTATGTATGTGCTAGAAACTGAACCTGGTTCCTCTGTAAGAAGGAATAACAAGGGCTCTTAACCTCTGAGCTCTTAATCTCTCCAGCCCCTCATTTGGTGGTGGTGGGGGGGGAAGCGTCGAGACAGGGTTTCTCTGTGTAGCCCTGGCTGTNCTGGAACTAGCTCTGTAGACCAGGCTGGCCTCAAACAGAGATCTGCCTGCCTCTGCCTCCCAAGTACTGAGATTAAAGGTGTGTGCCACCACTACCCAGCTAGAAATTCTTGATGATTAAGCCACAGTGAGTGCACTGAAACTGCTTCCAAGTAGAGTGGGTCATTGTGAAGCATGCAAGTTCTGCTTCACTAAGTGGGGGTCAGGCCAGTGCCCCACCATGACTAAGGATGAATCAATGACTCATGTCCTGCTCAACCACACTACCACAGAAATGTCAAAACACAGTCTCCAAAGGGGACCATGTCCTTAGCCTCTATGGGAAGTACACCTGCTGAGGTGCAAACATCTATGATGAAGCCTAGGATAGGCCAGGGCTCACCAGGGAAGGACTCTGGGATGATGGTCTTTGACAGGTCATCAGAAACATAATGAGAGCCCCTTATGCAAGCTCCCTTTGAGTGCTACTTGCCTGGGAGAAAACTGAGCAGAGAGCCCAAGTTGGTCTGGCACCAGCTTAATCTCACCCCACACTGGGGGTGGGCCCATGGCAAGCCTTGTATTTCACTGGCTCGTATCCATAACATTTAGATACACAAGAAGCTGATGGCATGGATCGCTTCTGGTAAAAGGAGTTGAACATCTGAGGAGGATGGGAAGACATTTTCATTGTGCCAACTACATCCTTATAATTTTGTACTGTACACAGGTATTCCTAATTAAAAAAAAAAAAAAGTTTAAATCCAGTTAGCCAAAAGTCAAGAAAAGAGAAACTACTTGACACATCATTCCTCAGAAATACCTGTATAGAAAAATGATGTGCCATTTTCCTTAGGAATGCAATTGCCCAATGATCAGTCAACCAGGGGACCACGAAGGCCATGAGCTCTGCTCCTCTCCAAGGTCAAGTTCTTGATAGGAGCCCTTTCTGGCTTGCAGGCAGCTCACCTCAACAGAGAAAGCAGAGTACAGGAAACACATGATCATATCAGTGGCCACCTTGTCACCAGTTTCCATGATTTCTGCAATAATGAACCCTTTGATGACCACCTCATCATCAATCATGACCAGTTTGTAGATGTAGGAGTTGGCATACATGCTGAGAACCAGCTCTGATTCTGTGAAAGAGTGGGGAAGAAAGTAGAGGTATATTCTTGGCAAAGAGCTGTTTGACCTTAGAGGAGTCCTGTCCTCTCTGNACTTAAGGATAACTGAGATCTCCAGGCCCGTTCTGGACCCTAATTGTCAGGGTAGTCTGCTCATGCTGAGGGTACCCACAGCCCACAGATGAGAATAGTAATTCCAAACAAAAATCTCTACTGTTGCAGAGACTTTTCATGACACCAGTAACACCCTTAATTTGCGATTGTGTGGTAGACCCCAGGCTCCTAGCCCACTGATATATTTGGCCCATTTTTCTACTGTGCCTGGATTCCTTAACATCACCAAAATGTAAGTGCTCAATAAATGCTATGTCTATTCAAACATAAAAGGATAGAGTGTGGCAGTAATTCACGGAGAAGAAAGAGACATCATATGGTGGGAATCCTGGTCTCTTTGGGGCCTCATTGCCCCTGGTTCTGGTACCTTGACCTTTGAGCTGCACCGTCTTCTGGATGACTCCTAGGTTTGTTGTCTTCTGGCCTGTGTATGTCTGGAGGTCGAGGGAACATGAAATGCCGACATTCTGTGGGGTGTTCGTTTTCTTTTTCAAAACTAGGGTCAAAGTGATAGGATATCCTAGCTCCACAGACTTCTGGAGGACATGTATCTGAAGAATGCTGTTCCCTGGCAGGTTGGGCTTGTTTTCAGGACGTTTACCAGAGGCCCTTTCCATGGCCTTCCTCTCCTCAGGGGAGCCTGCAGAGACATAGAATATTTCCTGAGGACACCTCTCTAAGGGCCAACCAAATATCTGAGCACACCCTTGGGGGTCTGAGAGAGCTTTCCCTTGTCCTGGTTAGATTTTTTTTTTTTTATCAACTTGACACAAGCCAGAGTCATCTGGGAAGAGGGGACTTCAATCGAGAAAATGCCTCCATTTGCTTGGCCCAAAGGCAAATCTGTGAGGCATTTTCTTAATTAATGATTTAGAAAGGCCTATTCCACTGTAGGTCTAACACCCCTGGTAAAACAGGCCTGGGTTGTACAAGAAAAGTTGAGTGAGACACAAGGAGCAAGCCAGCAAGCAGTGTTCCTCCATGGCTTCTACTTCAGTAAGAACATTGAGTTCCTGCCTTGGCTTCCTTCAGTGAACTATTATGCAGAATATGTAAACCAAATAAACTCTTTCCTTTCTAAGTTGCTTTTCACTATGATCTTTATCACAGCAATAGAAACCAAACTAAAACAGAAATTGGTACCAGGTGTAGGGTATTACTGTGACAGACATGACCATGTTGTTTCGGGGAGAATTATGGGAGGACTTTGGACCTTTGGTCTGAGAAAGCTGTTGAGTGTTCAAAGCTCAGTGGGCTATTCTGTGGAAGCCTGGAAAATAAAAATGTTGAGAACAATGCAGACATTGGAATCCTGGCTTAAAAAGTCTCAGGAGAATCTTGAAGAGTCCCTTAAAGGATCTATCAGAGCCATCTGTTGTGGTGATATTTTATTTGTCTTCCCTAATAAAATTTATCTGAGGGTCAGAGGAAAAACAGGCCTGCCAGCCACTAGTAGAAAAACAATAGCCATGCAAGTTAGCACACGCCCTTAATCCATTTGGTTCTCTGTGACTCCAGGGTCACATGGGGAACTAGCAGTAGGAGGTGGTGGCACACGCCTTTAATCCCAGCATCAACCTTAGAGTTCTGAAGATCCATGCAGACAAGACAGGAAGTGATGTAGCTTGGGAGGAAAAAGCCAGGTTAGACCGGAAGTCTCTCTCTTTCATCCGCTTCGCTCCTGGGAAGTAGAGGCAGCGTTGGTGAGGTGAGGAGAGTGGTGGCTTGCTCCTAATTCCTCTGATCTCTGTCAGATTTTCACTCTTATTTCTTGTTCCGCGTGTTTATTAATAAGACTGGTTAGAAGTTCATCTTACAATCTGTATGATATATTTTAATTAAAACTCTGTAGTACCTGGTCAGCTAGAGTTGAAGAATCAGTTGTGCACTTGAGAGGAAAAGGAAAGCAGGTATCTTTGAGGCCATCCTGGTCTACATAGGAAGTTCTAGCCCAGCCAGAGCTACACAGTGAGACCCTGTCTCACATACACACACAAAAATGTCAGCTGATTATCAATAAACCAGTGCCACTAAAGTGAAACTTTTATGAGACAATTGGTTACTGGTCAGCTGGAGCTGAGAAATCAGATNTGATTAAGAGACCAGCATCATTGAGGTGAAATCTTCTGGGGGGTATTTTGTCATTGTCAGCACACAGAAACTGTGGTTTAGAGAAGGCCAAGGCTGGATCTCATGCTAGCAGCTGACCTCGGTAATGTAAGAGTTTCCCAGGTGGAACTGGTTTTGAAGGCATGAAGATGTCATGGATATCAACTGAAGTGTGGCACTGTGAGAAGCCAGGAAAGGCCATTGGTGAAAGTACAGCCCTGGAGACCCCAGCATATTGGAAATGCAAAGACCATGGGATGACCACCAAGTACAGTGGAGCCAAGTACTTGAGCTTAGGAGACAAGCTATGTGTGCTGCAGATGGCAGAACCAGAAAAGCAGAGCTGGGTAGGCCCTTTGGAATCCAGAGGATTGTGAGTGGGTCTCAGATGTAGAGCACTGAATGTTTTATACTGAACATTTAATTTGATTTGATTGTGACTATGCCCTGGGTCTTCCCTCATGGAATAAGAAATATGTAACCTATTTTTTTATTTTACAGGAGCCCACAGTTAGGAGACTTTGGATATCTTAAAGAGACTGAATTTTTAAAGACTGTGGACTTTTAAAAGTTGGAATGTTTTTATATTGTGATATGGATATAATATAAGATCTTGGGGATAAGCAAGACAGGAAAGGGTATTGTTTAATAGTGTTGTATTTGTGTGTCAAGTTGACAAGGAGTCAGCTGTGCTGGTTAGATATTTTGTAAACTTGACACAAATCAGGCTCATCTGGGAAGAGAGAACTTCAATTGAGAAAATGCCTCAATTTGATCGGTTCATAGACAAATCTGTGAGGCATTTTCTTAATAAATGATTGATGTGGGAGGGCCCGTTCCACTGTGGATCTGCCACCCCCAGGCAGGTGGGTCTGCGTTGTATAAGAAAGCTGGTGGAGCAAGACATGAGGAACAAGCCAGTCAGCGGGGTCACTGCATGGCTTCTAAGTTCCTGCCTTGAGTTCTTGCTTCGGCTTCCTTCAATGGACTTTGACCTGGGATACATAAGCCAAATAAACCCTTTCCTTTCCAAGTTGCTTTACATCATGGTCTTTATCACAGCAACAGAAACCAAACTAAGACACCCATTGACTAGGACTATGGAGGCCTCCCAGGAGCTAAAGATTCACACTGAGAATTACCAAAGCCCCATGCTGGGAACTTGTCATAAGTGGGAATGACAGCAGGAAGACCAGAACATCCTTGCTCCTCCTTAAAAGCTGTGAGAACACTAGCAAAGAGTGACTCCACCTTCAACATGCCCAGGACTCTTGACATCAACCTAAGGGTCATTTAATCACAATAACACACAGAGCCAGGCATGGTGACTCATACCTGTAATCCCAGCACTTGGAAACTTGAGACAGGAGGACTGCCATGACTTCAAGGCCAGCCTGNACTACAGAGTGAGTTTCAGACCATCTACAAAATGAAACCTTATCTCAAAATACANGAAGAGAGGCAGGAGGAACTGAGAAGGCATGAGGTAGTCCCATTGTCTCCCCCTCCTCCCAGACCCTCAGTCACCTTGAAAACTGACAGTACTAGTCCTAGTAAAATCAGAAGCCTCCTTGTCTGGTGGTATGTGAGTTTNGAGCATACCCAGAGCCTCACCACAAGAGCTTTATTGTCCCTGGAAATGTCCATTCACAGAGCTCACCTTTACTTGACCTGACTCAGCTCACAACAAACAGCAGCTTTCCTGGTGTATTTGAAAGACAATTTTTAAAACCTGAAGAGAAAGGCAGGGAAGAACAAAGACAAAGCAAGCTATGAGCTCTCATCATGAGGCTCTGTATAAGTGAGGTGAAGTAGAGCACCAAGTGTCCTCCAACTGGACGCAGCCCCTGGGCCAAGGCAAATTTACTTACTTATCCCAGACAAAGCACACCAATCCCCAGCNGACCATGGGGCAAGTGGGAGAATTCAGAGGTTTCCCATCAGAGTCTGATGAATATAGACTGCAGAGAGGTGCTTCAGGGGGTCAAAGCACAAGCACACAGTAGGGGCAGCAAACAGGGTCTGGTCTCCAGACTGCCAGTATATCCTCCAAGCTTATAGCTTTCAACAAGGCATGGCCCCACACACAAGGAAAACCAACCCCTGCAGAAGCCTGATTTGGAACTTATTAGAGAAAAACTTTAAGTTATTTATTTTAAATATAATCAGAGGGGCTAGTGAGATGGCTCAGCCAGTAAAGGCCCTTACTCCAAGTTTGGTGACCTGAATTCACCCACATGGTGGAAGGAAAGAGCTGACTCCCACAAGTTATCCTCTGACCTCCACATGCACACTGTGGTGTGCTCACTCACACATACGCACACACATATACACAAAATTAAATAAGTGCAAAACCATTGTAAGTATATTCAAGGAACTGAGGACAGAGAAAACAGTAGCTCACGAAACAGAGACTATCAATAAAGAAGTTGCAATAGTTTAAAAGTAACAGCTTAGAGACTGTACAAGAAACCATCAGAAGATTTGAGGTTATGTTAGTGTTTTTTATTTTATATTTTTTCGGTTTTTCGAGACAGGGTTTCTCTGTGTAGCTTTGCACCTTTCCTGGAACTCACTCGGTAGCCCAGGCTGGCCT
>LZPO01017366.1:272766-286099 GCA_001675575.1 Neotoma lepida | reverse complement strand
TACAGGACTCTGCAAGGTCACAGAAACAGAGGATACCATATATTTGGAGCCTGGTGTATGTTGCATGCCCAGGCAATCTGCAATCAACTTTTATTTTAAATAGGGCATCACAGTGTAGTCAAAGCTGGCTTCGAACTTAAAGCAGTTCCCTTGCCCTAACCTCCAGGTATGTGCCACCACACCTGGCTACCTCATTTTGCCCTTGAGTGGACTCACTGTGTGTCATGCCCAGCCTTCCCCAGGACACAGTTACCCTCACCTCACATTGCTTGGGATGCTGTTACATTCTTGCCAAAGAGCGTGTGGTTGGGTTGTTGTGCCAAGGATCCTAAGGCTGATGATGCCCTAGATTTCTGTCATCAGGTCCTTTGGGTCCCAGATCTGCTGTCCACCAAGGACTGTCCTGGCTCAAGACCAGTATCCTGGACTTGGGCCAGCCTGTAGTGGCAGAAGCCCTGCACAGCTACCTTCTGGAAACTTGTACTGCAAGGTANTGTCGTCGCGTCTGTTCTTGCCCACCATCTTGGTGCTGATGTTCTGCTGATACAGTTTCCACAGCGATAAGGACCTTCCCCCGGCTCTGCTTCACCAGCCAGATGTGCTTGTCACCATTGACCTCCGTGAAGACAAACTTGGTGTCATACTGGATTTGGACTGCTCCCTGGCGGATGGCACTCAGTGGAGAAGGTCCAGTGTGGAATCTTCCTGAGGGGAAGTAAGAGAGGATGGCTGCTGGGGTCTCTGCCCATCCTGCTTCCCATCCCTTAAGTTCATCACAGTAACAGTAAGAAATCCCACCCAAACACGGAGGAGGCAGGTGCTTCCCAGGCAGCCTGAACTGCTATCTACCATTAAGGACACATCCCAGCTTAGAACTGAAATGTCCAGGAAATCTCAGGCCCAGAGGTAAGGAGCCATGCCCCTATTTCCATTCATCCCAGCACATTGCCTATTCCCTATATGGCCTATACTTTCATTTCCTGGATATTGGGTATGAAGGTAGTACTGACCTCATAAGGTCATCAAACATCAAAAATCAAACGAAGTAGTATACAATGGTACTTAGCACTATAATTATCTGGGAACCATCACCAGCTTTGTTACTGATCTGAACCAATGCTGCTGCTTTCTAGTTCTGACATAGGAGCAGAGAGATCTCCTTGACTGTCATTAATAACTTNGTAAGCATTAGTTTCCAGCTCTGCATTATACAGATTGGTTTGATTTTGCACACTCTTGTACTCTCAACACTGGGCTTGCCATTCCCTTTGTTTTATTTTAACCTTCAATACACACGGCTCTTCTCCTAGCCTCTCAAAAGCAGCCAGTCCTGCAATTCAGTGTAGTGGGGGGCTAAGAACAGGGCTTCTAACTAACACTTCTGTTTCTAACATGGCAGAGGGCATCCCACTCTCTGCCCTTGCCTTATCTGCAAAGTGAATGGGTAGGTGGGCTTCTAAAGCCCTTTCCACCTGGGCACAAGGCTTCTTCTACCTCTCAGGTAGATAGTGACAGTAGGCTGTGTTCAGCCCAGTTGCAAGGCTACTGTCTCCACCTTGGCAGATACTACTGGGACCCCAGAGAAAGGACCCGTTGCTGAACATCCTTCAGCATAAGGAGGTATGGCCAGCTCTCTTCCTGGGGCGGGGGGTGGGGGGGAGGTAAGGAACAGCTGATCTCTGGAGATCCCTGTCTGGTTCCATTGGGAACTGTGATGCTGTAATTCTGCCTTTGGGAGCCTTTGAGACACACTGGTTGGAATAATATAGGCACCAAAATATTTTAAATTGTAATTTGAATGTCTTTGGGGACCGTGTGTCCTGCATCTGGGTACCCCTCCTCAATCCACACTGTTCCCTCTCTGTCCAGGTGATGACCTTCCTCCTGGAAGGACTCAAGAAGTCCACTTCAAGGATGCCTGTGTCCTGTGGAGGTCAAAGTCCCATAAGGATGCAAGAGTGGAGGAGTCAGGTTGTCAAGAACCTAGGGCAGCCTGGTTAGAGAAGTGCTTTTACAAAATATGGGTTCACAGAAAGGTTGAATGCCTGATCATATCTCAAATGTTTCCATTTACTAGGCAAATTATTTTGTTTGAGTTTATTTTTGTGGATTTTTTGTTTTGTTTTTTGAGACAAACTCACTAGTTAGCTGAGGATGGCTTTGAACTCCTGATTCTTTTCCTTCTCTTGAGTGATTGGATTATAGACAAGTGTCACCACAACCAGGCAACTTGTTTTCTAACACTCAGACTAACTTGCCTGAGCCTGGTGGCACAAACCTGTAATCCTAGCACTGATAGTATGGAGCTGGATGGATTGGAGTGCCAGGCCAGTCTGGGTTGCACAGCAAGACTATATCTAAAAAATCTTTTTTAAAAATTGGTTTTGAGGGCTGGTGAAATGGCTCAGCAGTTAAGAGCATNGGCTGCTCTTCCAGAGGTCCTGAGTTCAATTCCCAGCAACCACATGGTGGCTCACAACCATCTGTAATGGGATCTGGCATGCAGGCATACATACAGACAGAGCACTCATACAATAAAAAAATACATAAATAAAAATTTTAAAAGCCTGTTTTTGAGATAATATAATTACAACATTCCTCTTTTCCCTTTCCTCCCCCAAACTCTTCTATATTCCCTTCCTTGGTCTTTCTCAAAATTATGGCCTCTTTTTTCATTGTTTGAAAAATCTTAAATAATATAAATTAATGAAGATAACGATTCTGATGAGAAACTTGAAAGAAAGTTGCTGCTATGAAGGATTTACTAGTAAACTTGCTTAAGAAATATTAAGTTGGGGCTGGAGAGNTGGCTCAGAGGTTAAGAGCACTGACTGTTCTTCCAGAGGTCCTGAGTTCAATTCCCAGCAACCACATGGTGGCTCACAACCATCTGTAATGAGATCTGGCGCCCTCTTCTGTATATATAATAAATAAATCTTTAAAAAAAAAGAAATATTAAGTTACACAAAGTAAAATTTAGCTAAAGCTAAAAAATTTAGCGCTGCGTCTGCTATGACTGGAAGGTAAGTAGTGTGCGGACCAGGCTTATTAGAAACAGTAGGAATGAAAATTCTGTACCAAACTTGAAGTTTAGGGTTACTGAGAAAGTTTTGGCTAATGTTTGTTCACCAAGATTATCTCAGATTAGGCTCATTTCTGATAACAAAAGGAGACAACCCCAACTCAAAACTGGCCAGGAGGCCCATCCCCATATAAAGGAACAGACCTCTAATATGGGAAGCTCCAGGGAGCAGTCACATACATCATTAAGTCTTGGTCTGCCATTAAGTGCCCTGTGCTCTTATCAGGAAGAGCATAATTTTACCAGGTGGGCAAGATGAATTTAGGTAACAACTATTCATAGAAGAACAGCACTGGTGTACATAAGAAATAATTCTGGCACTATCTTTGCTGTGTAAATCTCCCATCTGCCCAAGTAGCCAGACTTGAGGTCTCTTGTCTGTTTCAGTTCTTCAAAGTGTAACCAGGGCTGGGATGTGGAAGAGATTTGGGGATGACAGTATAAATGAAATGTATAAGCCTAAGGCCTACATAAGCTGGAAAGTTGTGTTTGAGGCTGGTTCCCTTTTGTGCATTAGCCAGAAACAGTCACACACTCTTAAAGAGCTTTTCTTTTACTAATCCTTTAAGTGTGTAGGGCAGTTTCTCACTGGTAAGGAATATTAACTCTATAACAATTCCATAGATTGCCCAGGTAACCTCAGANCAGACTTCATCTGCCCAGAAACTCTCCAAGCTCCTTCCCACCCAGGACCAGATAATAGGTAAACAGCAAGGTGGGACACTCCCACTCCATCCAACTTGGGCTTTGCGGATCAACTGCTCAGGGACCTGTGGCTGAAAGCCCTATTCACTTCACCTCTGTGAGCCTGGATTTGCAAGATGAAGATAATGACAAAACTTGCTTTGAAAGATTAGCTGTGGGATAGTGAAACAGCTAAGTAGCCTAAGGCACTTGCTGAGCCTGGCAGCCTTAATTCAATTCCTAGTACCCATGTGATAGAAGGAGAGAACTGACTCTCACAAGTTGTTCTCTGGCGCCCACATATACACCATGATTCATGTGTTTGTACACATAAACAAGTAAATAAATAAACATAATTTTAAAACTTTTGAAAAGGTGAGTTATAAGCTGTACATCCAGTAAGCACCTGCACTTACTGTTATATCATGTGACTGTCACTTGTGTCCTCTTCATAAGGCCTTGCTCAGTGTGAATGTCACTATCCAAGACCCACAGACTAGTCAGAAGAGCAGCCCAGACATAGCCTTCATCCCCAACTCCTCCTGTGCCCCATACAAACTCACCCTCACTGATTTCCTTTGGTGTAGCATCTAGGACCTGCCAGCCATCATTGCCCTGGGGTAGATCCTGTCTTTTCATCCAGGCATCTGTCTACACATGGAAATTCCTGTGGCAGTGGAAACAGCCCCGCCAGAGCAGCCGTGTAGTTAGAGAACCAGTCATCACAGACCTCTAAGGTTCTGAGTAGGGGACCTTTATCAACAAAGGCAAGGACAGTGGGAAGTGCTGTGTAGAAAGCAGAGCTTAGAGCATATGAGCAGTGGGGGAGAAGCTCCTGAGACTCATAGATCCTAGAAAACACTAAGCCTCTGCTGAATGAATGAATGAATGAATAAATGAATGAATGAGCAAATGACTGTAAACCTTTTCCCTGCTCATGATTTTATTGATGAATAATTTTGTAGCTGGACAATATTCCTTTTTTTTTTTTTTGAGACATAGTTTCTCTGTGTAGCACTGGCTGTCCTGGAATGCACTCTATAGACCAGGCTGGCCTTGAACTCAGAGATCCGCCTCCCTCTGCCTCCCCAGTGTTGGTATTAAAGGCAGTGCCATCACTGTCTGGCTATTTTTGCTATTTTTAAGACAGTTACATCATATGGATTAACAGAGCTTGGTGTCTCCAACATATAGTGCCAAAGTGAAAGACTTGGCACATCTAGCTGTAGAAGCCATGTCCCCACCCAAACCTCCAGACACTCTACCTCCCTTTAAATCCCTGCACTTTTAGCCTGCAAGGTGCTGTACACTGGGTCAGAGAGCAGAGGAAACAGTACTTCTTGTTGACGGAGGTGCCAGTTATATCAGAGGGTGGCACACAGCAGCCTGTTTCAGTCTTCAGGGCTAGGAGCTAGAAGTAAAGGGCAGTTCTTGGCCTTTGCCTCCAAGGTGGCAAAGGCTACAGCCTAGGGATCTTTATGCTTAACAAGCCTTCTCAGGAGTTCTGGGTCACACAATGAGGTTGATTATGCAAAGTGGGTTTCTGGAGTTGACACTGCTCATACCTTGAACCAGTCTACAGAGGAGGCTGCAAAGCCCACAGGAGAACAGAAGAGGAACCCCCACCAGCCAGGAGGGAGCCTACCAGACAGAGTCTTTGGTCAGATGTGTAAGTGGTTTGCCCAATTCATCCAGGTAGATGTCTATTGTGAGATTCTTTTCCNTATCATGGGCTGACTCAAAGTTAGTCACGCTATGAGCTGGGAGGCCTACTGCTCTCAGTACTGAAATGACCCCAGACAGGATGGTTAGCTTCTGTGGGGGCTGAATGGCCCCTGCCCCAAGTGCAGCTTACCTGTGGTCAGGATTCCAGAGAAAACCCAGCACTGGCCAAAGCATACAGGCGACCTGGTGAAGTGGTGCTGCTGTAGGATGGGCACACTGCTGCTCCACACATACGGGGCAGTGCCACCGCTGTAGTTTCCTGACCAATTCCCCACCAGCACACCATTGTTCACAGCACACATCTGACACAGGACAGAGCAATGTTAGCATTTGTGCTCTCCCCACACCCTAGAGTTTGTTCAGGACGGGCAAAGCACCCAGAAGGAACAAGGGACAAGTTTAAGACTAGCCTTGACTACACAGGAGACTCAGTCTCTCCTTGCTGTACTCCGCAGAGAAACCATCACTCATTGAACAAGAGTAAAATGTCAGAGAAGAGCATCTACCATATCTGGAAAGGCTGTGCCAATATGCCCATGTGAGACAGACTGTCTTCACTTGTGTTAACTAAAATGATGTAACAAGATCCCTCTATGGATGCAAACTGCAGCAGATATCTATTAAGCCAGGTACTAAAGAGATTTGCAAAAATGCAAGCCATGCTACTCTCTTCACCACATATTTTATGCTTCAGAAAGCTTTTTTAAACAAAAGCACATGTGTTAACATGTAGATTATTATTCTCTTAGAAGAAAACAGATTGTGTGTGTGCGTGTGTGTATGCACATGTACCCACAGAGGCCAGAAGACAGAACTAGATCTCCCTGGAGCTGCAGTTTCAGGTAGTTATGACCATTTGATATGGGTTCTGGGAACCAAACTTGTATCTTCTGCAAGAAAAGCAAGTGCTCTTAATTACTGGGCCATCTATCCAGCCCCCCAAAATTTCTTTTTTGAGTCAAAATCTCAGTGTGTAGCCCAGGCTTGCATGAAACTCTCAGCAATCCTCCTGCCTCAATGTCCTGAGTGCTGAGATTATGGGTATGAACTACCATATCCAGCTAAAATAAGTATGTTTAGACTTCTGAGGGTTTTTTTCTTCTTTTTATTGTGTTGGGTATTGAACCCAGCTCCATTTGTTGGTTGGTTGGTTGGCTGGTTGGCTGGTTTGTTACTTTTTATTTTCAGAAACAGTCTTGCTATGTTACCCAGGCTGCCAATACATTTGAATCCTCCTGCCTCAGTCTCCCAAGTAGCTGGATTACGAGCCTGTGCCACAAAGCCCAGTTAAACTCAGTTTTAATTTCTAACATAGATAATATATATATGTGTGTGTGTAAAAATACTTAGAAATAATATATTTTCTAAATATGTTTATACATCTGTAATATATTGTGTAAATTTATATAATCATAAAATATAACTTCTACACATTTGTAGACATAAGCCATATAAATACAAGCTACTTGGGATCCTCGGTACTTTTTGACAATATCATGATATCCTGAGACCACAAAGTTTGAGAGCTGCTGCTGTGGCTACAATAGACAAGGGTGGCTGACCATCTGTGTACCCAGCACAAAGCAGTGTCCTCGGTGCTAACAGGAGCAAAGTCCCTGGACCAGTGTACTTACTGAATTCAGTAAGCCCTGCCTAAGTTGTTCCATATTGTGTAAAACGGTGGTTTTGCAGGCTCTACTTTGTTCTGAGTACCTCCATTTTACAAGCAGCACTTGACTTCAGGGTGCATATGCAGAGGCAGAATGACTTACAGGCACATAGACACTACTTGTCAATACACCTGTGAGGTACAGACTGATACATGACATGTCTAACAGTAAAAAGGAATCAGCTTATAAATGTATCAAAGTAAATTAGAACCATAAGAGCACATGAGCATCTTAAATCTTAACAGGAAAACCAGGCCCAATACCTTACCAAACACCTTCATCTGGACCCTAAAGTGAAGGACAACTAACATTGTAATAGCGACCTGTCACCTGAGCATCTGGTATGTACAAGGGAACTGATTGTCCCAAGGGTCTCTGCTCAGCTCTATCCCCACTGCCAATATGGGCTACTTAAATTGCTGTTAATCTGGACCCTGTCCTGCACTTCACCCAATGGCCTNATTGTACCACACCTCATTTCTATAGCCTTACTTGACCCCGAGGCTTGGCTCAATCCTGTAATCCCACAGCTTTACTCTGCAGCACTTTCCACACATCGCAGAGATCCTTCTTGTATCCCTATCAGCTTCTTTTGCCTCTCAGGTCTCTTCAAACTTCTCGGATTCTGCTGCAGCTTCTTTGACCCTTTCATGACCATTCTATAACTTACATCTGTACATACATACATATATTCATGCATGCATGCATACATACATGTAGATATATTTACTATGTGATGTGTAATCCAAGAGTTAATATTAATAAGATTGAAATAAAAGAACTTATGTTTGCCTTGGCTTGCAGATCAGGACTACTTGGTATGTTGCTGCTAAGGAAACTGACATTGCTTGTGAATTTATTCAACAAATTCTTACATACTGCACTCATGCCAATGTTTATCCCAGCTGCAGCCAGGCTTACAGGAAGGGAGAGGACCTTGAATATTTACATCATCTTGTAGACTGGAAAAGCCATTTTCCAAAGGTCAACTTAGAAGTGGCAAAGTTGGCCTTCTGAACTCAAATTTGAGAACCTATGCGCAGAACGACAATGGCAGAGGATACATTCCTTGGTAGTTTTGACTGCACAGCCACAGCTCCCTGTATGCTTCATGGAGTGCAGCTTACTGCTTGCAGGAAAACTTAAATTGGCTGAGCAGGTGTTGATGGACCACAACGGCATTTATTCTATAGACTTCTAGGAGCCCAAGTGTAGAATCTGGCCTCTCCACATACCATAGTGCACATGGCCCTGGACACAAGCACCGGNCTCTGCAGGTCACTGGGCTCCAGGATTTTCAACAGGGAGAAGCTGCAGTTCAGAATGTGCTTCTCAAACTGTCATGGAGATGGAGAAAGAGGCATCAAGATTCTGCCCTGTGTCAGACACTACCCCACCCCATCTAATTTGCATTGCCTTGAAGGATAAGGGAACTTGCCTACAGTCCCCAAAGAACCTCCATACTCCACAGTAGAAGCCACTAAACATCCAGACACATGACATCCAAAGTTAAGTTAAGTACATCCAAAGGCTCACAGGGCACAGCTATTGGACAGGCGAACACAGGGGGCTAGGAAGATGGCTCAGTGGGTAAAATGCACACACATATAAAGAAATACACAAAGAGGTTTTAGTACCATGAGAGAAATCCCTTGGTAATCAAGTAAATAAATGAAACAAACTGCCAAGCTGAGTACAAGATATATTATCTCAACTTAGTTAGTACAGTAGTAAAAAAATGTTTGGGGGGTGGGGAGATGGTTCACTGGTTAAGACTACCTGATGCTCTTGCAGAGGACCTGGATTCAATTCCTAGGACCCACATGATGGCTTATAACCAGTTCCAGGAGATCCAGTGCCCTCTTCTGGCCTCTACAGGCACCAGGCAAGTACATAGTGCACAGATATACACACAGACAAAATACACATAAGATAAATAAATACATTTAAAATAAAGAATAGGGCAGGGAGGATGGTTTAGTACCTGAGTTTGATCCTCAGGCTCCACCCCATGGAAAGAGAGAAATGATTCTTGAAAGTAGTCCTGACCTCCACACACACACTGTGGCATGTGTGCATGTAGGGTAAATGGTCTGAGCCCACTTCCAGGTTTGAAAACCTACCAAGACCCACCAATACCTGAGCCTCAAAACCCATCAATCCTTGGGCTTGGCTTGAAATCCCACCAATCTTCACCCTGGAAATCTCCACCCTGGAAAACTCCACCCCCAAGAAACACTATATAAGCCTATCTCCTCAGTGTCCTGCTGCTTCTCGGCTGAGCAGAGGCAGCCACCCTCTTGTATCTCTCCCAAAAAATCTCTTGTGTGCGGTTTGTTGTGTGGTGTGACTTTGTGGTATTACTTGGCTCCCGACTGCCAGGATAGCTTTCCCTTCAGAGCTAGAACACTTGCATTAGGAAGCCTTCCCTTCCAGAGCGGTAACACTTACAGTACACACACACATAATAAATATCAAACAAATGTTTAAAAGAATGAAATGCAGGGCTGGAGAGATGGCTCAGCAGTTAAGAGCACTCACTGCTTGCTCTTCCAGAGGTCCTGAGTTCAATTCCCATCAACCACCTGGTGGCTCACAACCATCTATAGTGGGATTTAATGCCCTCTTCTGGTATAAAGTTGCACATGCAGATAGAGCACTCATATACATAAAAATAAATCTTTAAAAAAAAAGAATGAAATGCTCTAAACTGTGAAGTCATCGCCAAGGAAAACTGACATTTTGTCTTATGTACTGTAGTTTCTTTTTGTTCTTCCTCTTCCCCACTTGCTGACTGTTTGTTATAGGTATTTTTGGTTTTGCTGTTTTATTGAGATAGAGTCTATGTAGCCTTGGCTGTCCTGGAACTTGCTATATAGAACAGGCTGGTTCCATTCTCATAGAGATCCACCTGCCTCTGCCTCTTGAGTGCTGGGATTAAAGGTTTGAGCCACTATGCCAGGTTCACATTGGTGTACTGAGAATATCTTTCTACTTTCCCCACACTGGCTTCAGAATCACCCTCCCTTGTGTTTATATCACAAGCATGTGCCACCAAACCTGGCCTATGTATTTTCTAAGTCTTTTGTGATAAGCATTACTAGGGATAGAACCAGGGCCTCACACGAGTTAGGCCAGCAGTATCCAGCTCAGTGTAGGACTGAGTTACTTTTTAAATCTGTTTAAGCAGTTTTACTAAGATACAATGAATATCCCATAAAGGTAACATGGTCTGAGTTTGTCCATGGAAGTGATATGTGTTGGTTATGTTGTAACCCAATGATAGCAAAACACAAGGAGCAAACAGGGGCAATGGTTCAGAAAGCAGCAGCGTTTGGAGTGATTTCCTGAGAGGAGTGACTCACCTAAGATTCCAGCACAATCTCCCAGGATCTTCATCCTGACAATTTCCTTTTTCTCTCAACTGATTCCTACCCCTTTTCTACTGCTGTCTTGGCCTTCTAGCCACAGGACAACCTGACACACCATGCTGACCACAAAGCAAACACCCTACTGACTGAAGTCCCTCCTCTACTGTTCCTTCTCTGTTGTATCCTATATGTCAGAACCCAGGGACAGGAGGCAGTTTTGAAGGGTTAGCATTTTCCAGAGTATTTTTTTCTGTGAAGTTCGAGAGGAAGACTGGCAATTTCTGATGCCATGAAGATGACACGGTGGACTTGTTAGCCGTCAAACTTTTGTCTGCCCATGTTGTCACTCTTCCTCATAGCTGCACAAAGACACCTATCCCTCTACCCATCAGAACCTTCTGTACCCAAGTCTTCTAAATGTCTCCTGGTCACACTAACTGTCACCAGGCATCTTCATAAGGACTTGTTGAATGGTTGCTGGATAAATGCACTGGAATATAAGGGATTAGACAGAACAGAGGATAAGAAAGGCACTGGTGGGCTCTGAACAAGGGGCCTCTGGCTCAAACCGCTTCTCCTGTGGGGTCTGTGAAGCTTAGTCCTCTCAGGCCAGTTTCACACTTGTAAGGCTAGTTTTTCTGCTGAAGTGAACCCACTTTGCTCCACAGTCTTTGTTTGATAACCCCTAAGGAAAAATGTATGCGTGATGCAGCCACAAGAAGACAATCCATCACCTGACCAAAGATCCAGGGCTTCTCTTTAATTTGTTTGGCAAAACCCATGTAAATGTAGCCAGTATCATTAAGGATGTACTCTGCCCGATCCTCCTCACTAGGCATGTAAACGGTGTCATCTGGAGCAAGACCATACACATGTGGGTTACTGACTACCCCTGAGATAGAGGCAGGTATACCATAGGGTTGGGACAACAAATGTTGGGGGAATGGGTACAGGAAGCAGGAAGGATCACAGCAATACATTGAAAATACAAACATCCAGATATAATGGCGCACACCTTTAACACCAGCACTTGGGAGGCAGAGGCAGGTGGGTCTCTATGATTGAGGCCAGACTAGTCTACATTGAGAGTTCTAGAACAGCCAAGGCTACATAGAGAAACTCTGTCTCAAAAGCAAAAACAAAACTACAGGAACTTTCAAAAGGACACCCTGAGCCAGGTATAAGGCTTTTTCACATGGAAAAATGTGGGGAAATTTGAACATAAGGAAAATTATGACGAAATCTAAATCATAAACCATTAATAAAAGAAAGAATCCAGAGGCTGGAGAGAGGGCTCAGTAGTTAAGAGCACTTGCTCATGCAGAGGACCCAGGTTCCATTTCCAACATCCATACAGTGGCTTACAGCCATCCATAACTCCAGTTACAGGAGGTTTGATACCCTCTTCTGACCTCCCCAGGTACCAGGCACTCACATGGTACACAGTCAAACAAAACACTCATACACATAAAATAAAATTAATAAATTGAAAAAGAGAAAGAATCCATAAGTTCACAGAGACGATGGATGGGTAGATGGATGTATGGATGGTAGGTATAAAGATGGAGAGAGGGATAGATAGGTATGGAGGGATGTAGGTGTTTGTAGATAGACAAATGTGGATGGATGGATGGATGAATATGGATTGGGAGGGAGCTCTTGAAACAAGAGAATGCCAGGGTCCATCCGGTACGAGTAGATGGAGGGCTGGCACTGGAAAATCTGCATTAACATCCCACTGAAGACTGCTTGGATCAGGCAAAATTCAGAAGTGGGAGATTGTGATGAGAGGTACATATCTGCATGGTTGTAAAGTGTTTCCACATAAGCTGCTTACTAGCTATGAAAGGAAACATCATTGCTGGAGGCCAAAACCTGTATTGGCTATAATTAAGCTATCTTAGCCCAGGTAATCCTCAGTTCCTATTTCCTGAGTAACAGGTTCCCTTTCCAGAATTCTTGTTAAGTGCCTTAAGCAAAAACAGCTTGGTACTTCCTTATCTTTTTGTCAGTCAGGGACACCTGCTATCCTGACCTTCCCGAGAAAACATCTTGCAGTCAGGTTACCTAGCAACCTAATCGCCCTGACCCACGCCCTCAAGCACAAGCTCCTGCTATATAATCAATTGGTGAAAGAATAAACTTTGCAGCTTGATAAGAATCCTGTCTTGCTGTCATTCTTCGTGTCTCTTGTCCCTTCCATTCACCATTCCCCCTTCTAGGGTCTCAGTTGAAGACCCNGCTGGCCCGGGACACATCATCATAATATAAGGGAATTTGGATAATACCTAGATCAAATGATGCAAGTTTAATTATCAAGTTTAAGTATCAAGGATATATGGTATGCCTCCAGATGATTTTCAACATAATTCACAAAATATTCCAGCCAGGAGCACGTAGCTTGAATCTAAGGATGATGAATCACCAGACAAATCACAAAAATTAGGATTTTTCTGTTAAAGAGGAGAGGAGCTTGTTCCCCTAGAGCAGTGGCTCTCAACCTTCCTAATGCTGCGATCCTTTAATACAGTTCCTCATGTTGTGGTGACTCCCAACCATAAAATCATTTCATTGCTACTTCATAACTGTAATTTTGCTACTGTTGTGAATCATAATGTAAATATCTGATGTGCACCCCAGAGGGGTCATGACCCACAGGTTGAGAACCACTATCCTAGAGCATCCCTGTCAAGAAAGACTAGGGTAGGTGTGTGGGTGAGATAGCTATTTGCCACCAAGGCTGGTGACCTGAGTTTGACAAGTTACACACACACACACACACACACACACACACACACACA
>LZPO01017366.1:256090-268007 GCA_001675575.1 Neotoma lepida | reverse complement strand
TCTCCCTTCCTCCCTCTTCCTCCTCATCCTCCTCTCTCTCTCTCCCCTCCCTCCCTGTCTCTCTAGGAGTCAGGGTCTTTCTCTATAGCTCTGGCTGTCCTGGGACTCACTATATAGACCAGGCTGGCAGGGAACTCACAGAGATCCACCTGCTTCTGTCTTCCACAAGTGCTGGGAATAAAAGTATGCACCACTATGCCTGGCCCTGATGGGTTATTCTTACTCATTTTCCTCTGTTCATTTTCTCCAATGAACATAAATGTAGAACAAGAGTTATGCAACATCTGGCTAGTCAGAGCTACTGTGTGCTATGGGTAAGAAAGAAGCTGAGATACCCAGAGCCATGGCTACTGCTGGTAAGCAGCATTATACACTGGAAAGCAAGGAAGGGATATATAGGAACTACCCAGTTGAGAGAGGGAACTAACTATCCAGAAACCACCAGTCAGTAACTGGACACTGTGGNCCTCACCTGTGTGCCGGACTATTTGGCAATTTTCACCTGCCAGCCCTTAGAATGGGAGGATGTCATCGGATCAAGCTCCACCAAGGTTGGCACTTTGGGTTCTGGAAACACCAACAGGGAAGTGAGTCTTGACATCAACCCCAGGATGGCCATCTTTTCCCACTCACCAAGTCCCTGGATTGCAGTTCTCAATTGGTAGGTGGTCCCTCTGCCTTGACAGGGCTCATGGTCTTCCTCCACCTTGGATATCTAGGTTGCACTATCTGTTCAAATTAGGCAAAGCTACCCCATCTCCTTTCTACACCCTATAACTCTAGAGCCCCAGTCCTTTCTTGCACATCTCTATCTGCTTTGTTAAACTGTTTAGCCCTGTCCAGTATAGTCACTAAAAAATGCATAAAACTAATGATCTTCCTGCCAAAATACAGTGTGTGTGTATGTGTGTGTATGTGTGTGTGTGTAAATGTGTGTGTGGATGTCAAGATCAATACTAAACACCTTCCTCAGTCACTCTCTACCTTGTTTTTTTGAGACAAGGTCTCTCACTCAATCTGGAGCTCACCAATTAGCCTAAGCTGATTGGTCAGTGAGCTCTAGGGACCAGCCTGTCTAAAGCTCCACCAAATATGCACCATATTGCTTGGCTTTCACATGGGTGCTAGGGACCTAAACTCAGGTCCTCATGCTTATGTATGACAGGCACTTCACTGACTGGACTATCTCCTTAGGCCCTCAAGTGTGGTACTTTTGATAACTATTATGGTTTACCTCAACCCCACAGAGCTACAGTGTCAGCAAACAGTCCTGTGATTCATCTCTAGGAGGTCTTCCAGACCCCTCTAGAAGAGCTGTCTTACTGGCTGGCCTCTGTCTGTTCTGACCCTTCCCTAGCCATCTCCACTGATTGGCCAAGGGTGTCATCAACTGCACCAGAGTGATTCACCCAGTTCCCAGTCCATTCTCAGCATGGGGAAGCTAACGCTTAGGGAGCAAAGTCACTCTTGACCATTGCACACTCATAAGCCTTGTGGTCCCACCTTCCATCCTGCTTCTGGGGCTGAGGCCTCACCTGTGGCAAGGAACTTCAGCTTCAGTTCGTCCTGAGGATGGAGAGGTCTGTTTAGTATCATCTTCATGTTGAATATCTGTCCATGTCTGAGCACAAGTTTACTGGTCTGGAAATCCGATGTGTGGTAGGCAGCAGCATTCTCCTCTATGTCCAATTTCACAGAGTAAACCGCCAGCACCTTTAGCACACAGTATGTGGGAAGACATAGGGCTTCAGTTCAGGGAAGAGAAGAGGGGTCCCCTGTTGTATCCCTGCAGACAATGATAATCTGAGATTTGGTTTCCTACCTATAAAATGGGTGTGTGCATACTGGCCTCACAGGATTACAGGGGGTTGGGCTGATGGAAGCCATAGCCTTGTCAAACACTTCTACTAGTAGCAGCTAGGTGGTGCCCACTGCTTGTCCTCTCAGCTTTGTAAACTGCTGCCCATTCCTGTCAGCCCAGCCTGTAGACCAGGCTGGCCTCGAACTCACAGGGATCCACCTGCCTCTGGGATCAAAGGAGTGCATCACCACCACCACCCAGCGTTTTTTTGTTTTTGTTTTGTTGTTGTTGTTGTTGTTTGTTTGTTTTTGTTTGTTTTTAATCATATTGTTTGAGGTGAGAAAAGCCCACTGTAAATGTGGGTGTACCTTCCAGTGACAGGCAGACAAAAGCAGGTCTGAGGGGAAACTACTTACTTTCAGGTCATGCTGGCAAACTCATCTGTTCTGTTGACATTTTTAAGCTGCTGCTGCCACCATTCTGAGCTGACAAGAGAACCTAGCTTCTTTGGCTTTCTGACATGGGCTGAACACCAATAACTCTCTGGGAATCCTCCAGGCCTCGAATGCTAGCCTGGGATGGTGAGACATCTAGTCTCCTGGACTGAGCAGCTATTGGGTTTTCAACCTCTCCAATGTGAAAATCGCTCTTGTTGAACTATCTACATAAGCCAATGTAATAAATACCCTTTTAAAATACATTCATTATATCGGTCCTGTTCCTCTAGAGAACCCCAGGGTGCACACTACCTAGTTTGCACAAACACACATGATTTCTTCCTAGAAGTCTAAGATTTAGGCACATGCTCTGTGGAGGCTACATAACTGACCACAGTGAACACTCGAGGCATTGACTCCCTAATGAGCTTTCTAACAGATAACTGTTATCACTTGTCATGGGAGTAATGGGACACATACTGTGTGACCTCAATGAAGTCTCTGGTATTATCACAGACTCCTTCTCTCTTTGATGACTGTTGCACCTTGTACCACAAGAACAACTATATGCCATGAGTATAACTATATGCCATCCTGTGTGTGCTGGCTAGTTTTGTCAACTTGACACATGTTAGAGTCATTTTGGAAGATTGAACCTCAATTGAGAAATGCTCCGACTAGACTGGCCTGTGGACAAGCCTGCATTTTCTTGATTGATGATTGATGTGGGAGGTCCCAGGTCACTATGGGCAGTGACACCCCTCGGCTGGTGGTCCTGGGTGCATAAGAAGGCAGGGTGAGCATGTCATGGGGAGCAAGTCAGTAAACAGCACTCAGGGTCAGTACACAGAACCTGTGGTCCACAGGGGGCCAAAGCTACATCTCATGCTGGCAGTTGAATCTAATAGTTTAAGAGTCTTCTAGGTGGTACTGGTTTTGAAGGCATGAAATGGTCACAGAGCTCAGCTGAGGCATGCCACAGCTGAAGGCCAGGACAGGCTACTAGTGAAGATGTAGTCTCAGGAATAGTGAAAACCCCAGGATTGAAGGGGTCATGGAGAGAAGTTGAGTCTTGGGCCATGTGGCAGGGTTAGAGTCCACGAAGAGAGCCCAGGAGAGGCTATTGGTAAAAGTTCAGCACAGCTGCACTGGAGACCAGAGCAATTTGGAGATGCCAGTACATGGGAAAGTCACCAAAAACAGCAGCAGCTGTGGAGTGGAGCTGGCCTGAGCCTAGTAACAAGGCATATGTGTGATGGATGGTAGATAGAGAATTAGATTTGTCAAGCCCTTTGGAGCTCAAAGGATCGTGAGTGAGTCCCAGATTTGGTGCTTTCTTGATCAGTGATTGATATGGGAAGTCCCAGCTGACTGTGGGCCGTGACACCCCTAGGCAGGTAGTCTTGGGTGCTATAAGAAGGCAGGATGGGCAAGCCACAAGGAGCAAGCCAGTAAGTAGCACTCCTCCATGCCTCTGCATCAGCTCTTGTCTCAAAGTTCCTGCCCTGACTTCCCTGAATGACAGGAGTGTGACCTGAGAGCTGTTGGCTGAAATAAACACTTTTCTTCCTAAGTTGCTTTCAGTCACGGAATTTTATCACAGTGATAGAAACCCTAAGTAAGACACTGTGTTCACTGGTCCACCGAGGCCACCACCAGCTGCTTCCAGCAGGCATTCCTGGAGCCTGTATAGAACTGCCATGGGCACAGGAGTTCCACTGAACACAGCAATTGTTAAGCTAAATATTACCTCTTCCTGCAGAGGGCTGGGAGTGTAAATTGTTGCCCTAGGTACATATGCCAAAGAGCTGTCATTGATTTAAGAGAACACTTGTTAATCTTCATCAACTGATTTAGAGAACACATGTTAATCTTCATCAAATGAACTCATTTTCAGCCAGGGTTTTATAGGATTTACACAGATGAAGTCACAGATTTAAAAACAGAATTATCCATTTTACAAAAAGTATACAAGTATTCTCTCCAAAGTAATCAAAGCTTATAGCAGGTAGCAGCTCCTCCAGTAATTCTCCACACTCAGGAGGCCAGCANAAGGGTGAGGCCAGCCTGGGCTGCCAAAGTGAGATTCTCAAATCTGTCTCATCCCCACATCATTCCACTCCAAAAGAAAATAAACTAGGTGCTTCAGACTATAAAATAGGCAAGTAAAAAACTTCTAGGGACATAAGGAATTCAAAAAGTTGTGGGAGGGGGAGTTGGAGAGATGGCTCAGCAGTTAAGAGCACTTCTTGTTCCTCTAAGGCCTCAGGTTCGATTCCCAGCACCCACACGGTGGTTCACAAGCACCTGTAACTCCAGTCCCAGGGGATCAGATGCCCTCTTCTGCCCTTCTTAGTCACCAGACACACAAGTAGTGCACAGACATACATACATGTAGGCAAAACACTCATAAAATAAAATAAAGCAAAATAAAATAAAGTAAAAATTAAAGAAATATTAACCAAACAGATTTAAAATAACTTCTAAAAATAAAAGTTCTTGAAATTAAATACACAGTAAAAGCAGTTGGAGAGATGGCTTAGCAGTTAAGAGCTCTGGCTGCTTTTGCAGAGGACCACAGTTCAACTCCTGACACCCATATGGCAGCTCACAACTGTCTATAACTCCAGTTCCAACAAATTCTTCTGCCTTCCATGGGCACCAGACACACACACAAAAATAAAATAAATAAAAATTAAAAAACAAAATAAAACCAAAACAAAACAGTGAAGGGCTGGCAAGGTGGCTCAGTGGGTAAAGGTGCTTGCTTCCAAGCCTAATGACCTGAGTTCCAACCTCAGAACTCCCATGATGGGAAGACAGAACAGGCTCCTGTAAGTTGCCTCTGACTTCACATGTATGTAATAGCCTTCTCCCTCCCTCCCTCCCTCCCTCCCTCCTTCCTTCTTCCTCTCTCTCTTAAAAACCCAGCAAACAAGTTTAAAAGCATACATATAACTAGAACTGTGATCTAAGAAACGGACTGGGAGCATGACTCAATCTTGGCAAACAGAAGTCAATGTGGAAGTGAGTTAGAGATGTGTGAGTGGGTGAGAGGGACCACTATGCAGGGACAACAGGAGCCCCAGGAAGAGGGCTGCAACAGCAGGGAGTGCACACTGTCCACAAAGATAGTAACACACAAAGGACAAGACCTACTGGAGTAGTGGGAAAGTGAGTGTCAGCATAGTTCTAGAAAGAATTAAAAACACCTGCTGACAAACCTGCTACTGTAACAAGAGAGCGTCCCTTAATGCAGACACAACTGCTGAAACAGACACTTTGTACTAGCCACCTCTGGAGAAGGGACTGGAGCCATGGGTGGGACAGGGTTAATTTTTGCAATGACCAGTTATTACTTATTTTGTTTGTGATTCTTTTGTTCCTAAAGAAATGATTCATTCTCTCACCCATTCTGAAAAGTCCTCAGTCATCAGAAAGGACATCTCAAATGCATTAGGCCCTCCATCATTGGTGACCCTGAACTTGCAGTCTTAGGCCATTTTTCTGAGAATTTCTCCCCTCAACTTGCTGGCTGGGTCAGGAAACTACATCCTTTTTCAAGCTGTTGTCTTAGTTAGGGTTTCTTTTTTCTTTTTTTCTTCTTCTTTCTTTTTTTAATGATTTACTTGTTTTCATTTTATGTGCATTGGTGTTTTGCCTGTGTGTGTACCTGTTGGATCCCCTGGAGCTGGAATTACAGACAATTGTAAGCTGCCATGTGGGTGATGTGGATTGAATCCAAGTCCTTTGGAAGAGCAACCAGTGCTCTTAACCATTGAGCCATCTCTCCAGCCACTTAGTAGGGTTTCTATTGCTGTGGTGAAACACCATGACCAACTTGGGGAGGAAAGGGTTTATTTGGCTTGCATATCCCAGTCATAGTCCACTGAGGGAGGCCAAGGCAGGAACTTAAACCAGGCAGGAACCTGGAGGCAGAAGCTGATGCAGAGGCCGTGGAGAAGTGCTATTTACTGGCTTGTTCCTCATGACTTGTTCAACCTGCCTTCTTATAGAACCCAGGACCGCTTGACCAGGGAAAGCACCATCCACAATGGGCTGGGCCCTTCCCCCATCAATCATTAACTAAGNAAATGCCTTACAGGCCTGCCTACAGCCTGATTTGATGGAAACATTTTCTCAGTTGTGGTTCCCTCCTCTCAAATGACTCTAGCCTGCATCAAATTGATATAAACAAGTCGGCAGTTGTCCTTAGTCATTTGCAAAGCACTTTCACAGACTTGTCTTTTTATTATGGCTGAGAAAACCCAAAGCCACATCGCTAACCAGTGTATGGCAAACTTCAACCTGAACCATCTCCCCGACCAGCAGATCCCTCCTAGCATACACAGCCTTTGCCAAGCCCANGGCCCTGCTGTACTCCTCCTCTGAATGTGGACAAGGATTCAACCATCTGAAGAATCGAGGTGGCCTAGGGACTATGAAGAATCATGTTTTTCATTCAATGTCACTCAAACTACATCCCTTTGCAGAGCTCTAAAGTAGTCATTCCTTGCTGGACCCACGGCTNTACATCCAGAAAGAGGCTGCATAATGACGCCAGCTCNCAGAGGACTGTAATGGACTCACATGAAAAACTAAATGTGGTCAGCATGAGAGAACATGAGTGAAAGTGAACAGGCGTTCTTATTCTTGCAACTGTTTGAGGAATCTGAAATTATTGTGTATCTGAAAGTTTGGCTTTCTTCAATGAATAAGACAGCAAGCCATGGATTAGGTAGGAGGAAAAATGGCCCAGGCCCCTGCCTTGAGGCAGGTGGCTGGATCAGAGAGCTGGACAGCAACAGGTGCCTAGAAGGCCATTGTGCAGATTTTACTCACTCACCCTTCCTGGTGTCCAGTCCCGCTGCCTCTCTCTGCAGCCCTGTCAAGGCTCCAGTCTGATGCCAATGGCACTTCCAGAGTCATTCTCAGAGCAGGATGTGGCTCCCTTTTATGTGGTCCTGAGGTAGATGTGACCTTGCAGTGGCTGCCAAGGGGTGAGGCTTGAGGACCACATCGATCAAAAACAATAAAACTTTAATCATCTTCCATATCAGCCCTAGGAGGAAATCGGGAGACAAGATGAGCTGATTTCAAAGGAAGGAGCACAAAGAACAGNGCCATGTTATCTTCTGTGACCCCAGGAACAAGTCACCAAAAGCCAGGAGCCTGTGACCTCCAGCAAATCTGGGAAGATGTTTACTTATTTCATGGCTTTATTTATTTTAAATAAGGGATGACTAATATTTTTATTTTTGTTTATATTTTGAACATATAATGCACACACAATTCAGGATTTCTCTCTCCAGTGTCCCCAGCTATCAATTACCACTCTCTTTTAGACCTTGGCAGATGTGCTGTGTCCACTAAGACAGTATGTGCATGCATTACATCAAATACACATACCAATGTGTTCTGAATCTGTAGTGAGGTCTTGGAGGTGCTGGAGACTTTGCTGTCCACATGTGGCTAAGTCAGTCATTCTTCCCACAGTTAAGCAGCAACTCCTTCCTTTCAGTGCTGCAAGGAAAGGTTTTCACACAGGTCATTCATCCTTATCATGTGTCTATAGGAAGAACCACAGGCCTTGTGGAAATACTAGCCCAAACATGCCGAGATATGTGCCTCATGGACATCCATTCCCTGCTTTCCTTAGGGGTACCTATAAGGTCTTTTGTTTGATTGGGTGTGTGTTTATGTGTGCATGTGTATGTAGGTACACTCACCTGGATATGTTATGTGCAGGTTACACTTGCTTGTGCTCATGTGTCTGGAGGCCATAGGTTAACATCAGGTGTTGCCTTATCCACCTTTTAAAATCTTTATTTTATACATATATGTGTGTATGTGAATGTACACATGTGTGCAGGTGACTATGAAGGCCGGAAAAGGGTGTTGGATTCCCTGGAGCTGAAGTTATAGGTGGTTGTGAGCTTCCAAGTGTGGGTGGTAGGAACCAAACTCAGATCCCTGCAAGAACAGCAAGTGTTGTTAGCTGTTGAGCAGCTGTCAAGCCTGAAAGGGTGACAGGGTTGCAGCCCATAGAGCCCATAGAGTGGCTCAAAATGATCTCTAACTCCAGTCCCAGAGGATCTGATGCCCTCTTCTGGCCTCCTCAGGCACCAGGTGGTACACAGACATACATGCAGGCAAAACACCCATATGCANAAAATAAAAAAAACTAAAGGTTAAAAAACAAACAACTCATTGATTCAAAAGGCACCTTGATAGTTCAAGGAAGTGAAAAGACAACTCCCCAATGGGATAAAGTATTTTCAAATCATACAGCTAAGGGACTTTTTGCTATACTTTGAAGAATATGACAATTATCACTTTAAAAAATTAACCCAGTTTTAAAATGGTCAAAGCTGGGGCTGGAGAGATCACTCAGTGGGTAAGACGCTTCAATCCCAGAACCCATGTAAAGCTGAGCATGGCAAAAATCTGTAATCCCAGTGCTCCTACAGTAAGAGGGGAAGCCAAGACAGACAGACGGACAGAGAGGCACACACACACACACACACACACTTACAGAGAGAAGGAGAGAGAGGGAGGGAGAGAGAGAGAGAGAGAGAGAGCGAGAGAAAGCACCCAGTCAAAGCTCTTGGTTGCTGTGCTTGGACAGGGTGGGGGGTTCTGGTAAAAGAGATGGGGGTATAAACTGAGGCCATCCTCCCTTACACTTTAGGGAGGGCTAAAGACAGAGACTAGCTTTCAATAGAAGGAAGGCCTCTGGAAGGTACTCAGGCAGGGAGGGACCCTTGGTCCAGATGGGCCTCCCTCCTTTTGTCTGTATCCAGGACTAAAGGCTATGTCTTTAGTTAGGGATACTATTGCTGTGATGAAACACCATAAGCAAAGCAACTTGCGGAGGACAAGGTATATTTGGCTTACACTTCAGTATCACTGTTCATCATCAAAGGAAGTCAGGACAGAAACTCAAACAGGGTAGGAACTTGGAGGTAGGAGATGCAGAGGCTGTGGAGGAGTGCTGCTTACTGGCTTGCTCCTCATGGCTTGTTCAGCCTGCTTTTTTTTTTTAAAATAGAACCTAGGTCCACCAGCTCAGGGATGGCCCCACCCACAAGAAGCTGGGCTCTTCCTTATCACTAAGAAAATGCCCTACAGGCTTGCCTACAGCATGTTGTTTCCACTGAGCCTTTTGTTTTATTTTGTTTCTCTTTGTAGCCTTGTCCCGGAACTTCCTNTGTAGACCAGACTGGCCTTGAACTCTAGTGTGCCACCACCTCCTGGCCCTTCTTAAGGAGAAATTTTCTCAATTGAGGCTCTATCTGTAGAGCGAATCTTAAACAGTCTTATTAATTGAAAACACCAGGCCAGGTATTGGGATAAATTCTGAATGATCAGAGAGACAGAACAAGCCACAGCCAACCTCACCTTGCCAACTCCTCAGCTGATCTTGTTTCCTCAGACTGCAGGCTTCTGAGTCTTCACCCAAATGAATCTCAGCTCAACTGCTGCTCAAAGCCTGAAAGCTTAAGAGGCCCTAGCTTCTGATTTCCACACCTTATATACCTTTCTGCTTCCTGCCACTACTTTCTAGGATTAAAGGCATGTGTCTTTCTCAAGCAAAGACATGAGATCTCAGGTGCTGGAATTAAAGGTGTGTGTGCCACCATGCCTGGCTGTTTCCAGTGTGGCCTTGAACTCACAGAGATCTGGATGGATCTCTGCCTCGGGAATGCTAGGATTAAAGGCATGTGCTACCACTGCCTAACCTCTATGTTTAATCTAGTGGCTGTTCTGTTCTCTGACCCCAAATAAGTTTTATTAGGGTACACAATATTTTGGGGGACATAATATAATCACCACATCTATCCTCTCTGATGACTTTAGCTTGTGTCATTAAATTAGTCAGAACAGGATGGGTCTAGGTGTGGACTGAGTTCTGGTAATGTGACAGTGTATGAGTAGAGATCACAAACAGCTCTGGGCAGTGAACTGCTACCATGGCATAGCTGAGTATGGGAGGCTCTGCCCAGGAGTACCTGAGCCACTCCCCTCAGGCAGAAACTATAGTATGGATTGGATTTGAGGATCTCAGTTCTGCTGCCCTCTCTATCTTATCCCACTTCAGTGCCCNGCTTTTTCAGTGCCAAGCTGCCAACGTTTCTCCTAAGAGCATCTAGGAACACTGGGCAAGAGTCGGAGTCATCTCTAACCCCAGTTCCTGGCAGAGATGAACACTAAAGCATCATTTATTAGAGATCCTCAGGCCCAGCCAAGTGTGGTGGCTCATTCCTATAACCCAGCACTTGGAAGGCTGAGGCATGACTTTGAGATCAGCCTGACCTACATAATGAGCTCACCATAAAAATCAAAACCCAAACCAAGACCTCTCCAAGCCTGATTGTTTTAAAATGTCCAAAGTCTCAAAAAAGCCATTTTTTCCCAAAGAAGATACACAAATGACTCATAAGCATAGCGAAAATGATTAACATGGTTCCTCACTATAGAAATGTAAATAAAGCCACAAAAGATACCACTAGGATGGCTGTCATAATGTTAACAGTCAACCCCACAGACTCTTGAACCAGCAGGGAAATAAACCTCTGAGAATACCTGGTGGGGAATGGTACCACCGTGGTTGGTACCACTCCCTGGCTGGAATCCTCAGCTGTGTAAGAGAAGAAAAGGACCTGAGCAATAGCAAGCATTCATCATTCTCTCTTCTTAGATGTGGATGCAATGTGACCAACTGCTTCCACTCGTCCTTGTGACTTCCCCAGAGTGATAGAAATGTGAGCCAGAATCAACCCTTTCTCAAGCTGACTTTGTCAGAGTATTTTATCACAACTACAGGAAAAGAAACTAAAACAATGATTATAATAAAAAAGGTGAACAAAGGTGAGGGTTGAGTATGACCAAAGTATTTTATATGTATGAAAATGTCATAATTAATGTACAATTAATATAAAAACTGAAAAAGATGGGTAATAATAGTGTTGCCAAAGAAGTGGTGAAATTGGGACACTCATACTTGGAGGGTTAGATTATGAAATGGTGTGGCTGCTATAGCTGTTCTTCAAAAAGTTAAACAGGAAGCCCAGCACTCAGGAGGCAGGGACAGGTGGATCTCTGTGAGTTTGAAGTCATCCAGGTCTATATAACAAGTTCCAAGCTAGCAAGGGCTACATATGGAAACCCTGTCTCAAAAATAACAAAACAAAATGACCAAGTTAAAATGGCTTATTATGTGTTCCAGTAATCCCATTTATAGGTATATACTCAATAGAGTTGAAATCACATTTCCACAAAACATCTTGAATACTAATATTTTTAAAATAATTTATCTTTTTATAATTTATTAACTTGTATTTTATATACACTGGTGTTTTGCCTGCATGTATGTCTGTGTGAGGGTGTTGAATCCCCTGGCACAGGAGTAACACAGTTGTGAGCTGCCATATGGGTGCTGGGAATTGAACCCAGGTCTCTGGAANAGCAGCAGTGCTCTTAAACCCTGAGCTATCTCTCCAGCCCGAATACTAGTATTTGTACCAGTATTATAATAGCCCCAAAGTAGAAACAACCTTGTCCAACATAAGATCAAACTGTCTACCTGCAAGGTAGGGTGGGATTGAGCCAAAGAAAGGAATGAAGTATTAAAATGTGCTACATTAATAACGAGCCTTAGAGACAGTATTTTAAGTGA
>LZPO01017366.1:200367-222070 GCA_001675575.1 Neotoma lepida | reverse complement strand
AGTGCTGGGATTAAAGGCGTGCGCCACCACCGCCCGGCGGTGTATGCTGGACATGGTGGTGTACACCTTTCATCTCAGTGCTAGGGAGGCAAAGACAGGTGGATCTTTGTGAGTTTGAGGCCAGCCTAGTCTACACAGTAAGTTCGGAGCCATTCAGGACTACATAGTGAGACCTTGTCTCAAAAAAACAAAAAAGGCCTAAATGTACATGGACCAGACAGTTTGTAAGTCATCTCGGAGGTAAGAGATGGTGCAGGAGACAGGAATGACATACCTGTCTCCCAGAAGCTTAGGTAAAAGGATTGTGATTTCAAAGCCAGCTCGGGCTACATAGAGAAATCAAGGCTCTAAAATTAAGCATACACCACCAACAAAAAAAAATAAACAAAATGCAGAAGCATAAAACTCAAACTTTCTCTACCTTGTCAGAATCTCTAGACTTTTCCAGAGAAATGATCACATTTTCAGTAGCAAGCAAGTTTTCTTCTAGTTTCTGTACTTTTGCCATCTATGGGGAAAAACAAATAGTTTTAGAAAATAATTATAAACAACAAAAACAAGCTGATAACTGCTTTGCATATTACAGAGTCTATACTAACAAGGCCTGGAGTGGTTTTGTGGTCTCTACTAAGTGAGCATCAGCAGCTATTAATAATGCATCAGCAGATATTATACATCCCAGCTACTGGGAGTCAGAAAGAGTTAAAAATAATTAAACCAGGACTGGTGAGATGGCTCAGGAGGTAGTTGTCCTCTGATCTGCTTACACACACACACACACACACACACACACGGGGGGGGGCACACAACAATAATAATTGAAAATTTAAAATACTAACAGAAATAGCTAGATGCATGCCATAGTCATGCTGCATGCCACAATCCTAGCACTTGGAAGGCAGTCCCAAGAGGATCTTGAGTTCAGGGCAAACTTGGGTTATAAAGTGAATTTCAGGGTAGCCATAGTGTGACCCTGCCTCAAAAAACCAAGAGTGACCAAGTGTGGTGACACATGCCTTTAATCCCACATTCAGTGAACTGGACACCAGTTGGGTCTACATAGCAAGTTCTGGGCCAGTCAGGGTTACATAGAGATACCCTGTCTCAGAAACAAACAAACATGGCCTAGGGATGTACCTTACTGGTAGAAGCCTAAGTTTAAACCTTAACAATAACAACAACAAAAACCTGGTCAAANTTTCAGTCTTTTTATTAGTGATTTCTAACACTGAACGCTGAAACACTTTCTTTTTTAGACTTCAGGAATAAAAGTTAGCAATTTCCAATTCTAGACTCAGAGTAAGAAACTGACCTGCTGCTCACATTTGGCCATCTCTTTCTGTTTCTCCTGACTCACAGCCTCAAGAACCTTTAAGATTTCTCTGGAAAAGAAGAATTAAGGAAACATGAACTGAGTGCACACTCAGAAGAAATTAAATACCACACAAATGAAGTCTACTAGGCAAATCCTGGGTTAGAGGGCATATTCCCACGGAGGTCAGAAAGGTGAATGTATTTATTAACAACTATTTAGTAAGGAATTATTTTTGTGCCACAACTCTACTTTTCTTCAGTGTTTGGTATTTGATAACCCAACATACAGCACACAGTATTTACTGCCATCTGTCTACGACAGAATGTGAAGTCCATGACCACAGGGACATGTCATTTATTGTTTCACTCTACGTATTCTAGCACCTACAGCACAGACCTGGCTCACTGTATATGAGTAAATGTTTGCTGTCTATATCCCAAGTAGGGGCATGCTCTACCTTCACTGTGTATCAGGGCCAAGAATAGTCATAAAAGAACACTGTCAACAGTAACTGAAAAAGTTATTCTCCCTAGTGTGATCATGAAAAAGAACTTGGAGAGGGGGAAGAGAGATTTAATGAGAGTTTGGAAAAAAAAAAAGAATAGGAAAAGNTTGATAGAGACAGAAATAAAAGTCACTCCCTACCCCCAATAATAAAAGGATAATCAGAAGTCTGGTGTGGTGTATATTAATCCCAGTACTCAGGAAGCAGAGGCAGGCAGGTAGACCTCTGTGAGTTCCAGGTCATCCAGGACTACATAGTGAGACCCTGTCTCAAAAAAACCAAAACTAACCAATCAACCAACTAACAAACCAACCAACAAACAACTCCTCCCCCAAAAGCAAAACAAACAAAAGGATAGTCATATAATTCATACTGCAATTTACTTACAGATGGCTCCAATTCTGATCACTATCAGCTACTTGTGTAGAAGTATCACAGCTAGTTAGCTACATCCCCAACTGAAAATAACTCTCCACACAGTGTTAATAATAAAAGCACAGCCAGGCGGTGGTGCACACGCCTTTAATCCCAGCTTCAAGAGGCAGAGGTAGGCGGATCTCTGTGAGTTCGAGGCCAACCTGGTCTACAGAGAGAGTTCCAGGACAAGCTCCAAAGCTACACAGAGAAACCCTATCTTGAAAATCAAAAAAAGGGGAAAAAAAGAAAAAGAAAAAAGAAAAGCACAAGCTGAAAGCTGTACACAGTGGTGCATGTCTATATTTCCAGCACCTGGAAGACTCAGACAGAAAGATTGCAGGTTTAAGGCTGGCCTTCACCAGACAGTGAGATCCTAAAGTCCCCCAAAGCAAGATAAAGAATGTAGTATTGAACAATATTCTAATCAATGGGAAGAGTTAACAGCACTCACTTAGAGCTATTTTCTTTATCTTCTTCAAACTGTAATGATAATTTGTTGTTGCGTTCTTTTTCTGCCTCAAAAAGCTCCATCAAATTCTAAAAGACAACTGTATATTAGGTTTGAAGTGACAGTTATGAGTATCAGGCAGTTAACAAATATCAAGCACTGTGGTTGGTATAGGAAGTCAGAGGACATAGGACAGGAACCACAGATTCAGGATACATCCACCAGTTACAACAATGCTCATCACTTACATGCAGATCAGACTTCAAAGTTTCATTTTCTTGTTTGCAGCTTTGGAGCTTTTTTGAAAGTTGGTCAGTTTCAAATTTCATTACTTCTTGTAAGTTATCATAGGAATCCTGTAGGCAGGCTTGGCTCTCAAGAAGCTTTTCATTCTCTAGTCTTTACCAGCAAGATATTTTGAAACAGAAAGTATAAACATTTTGTTTTTATGAGTCAGATTTTCTGAAGTTCAAGTTTTTCTATCACAAACCATTTACATTGTCAGAGAGCTGTCATGGTCTTGTGTACTCATGTGAGGATCACTAAACCAGAAGATATGGATGGAAAGGGAGTGTTAGCCTGAAGCATCTCTTCCACATCCTTGCTCATGTGGTTAACTGACTGGCAATTTATTAGCTAGCTGACAACTGGTGATGAAGCTCATTTGAGTGTTTCTAGCCAGGCACTAGCCACTCAATTTCCACNTTTTGTCAACAATTCAACCCCAGCCATTTACGACAAAGTCGAGTTCTAGGAAGATGTATTTATGATAGAAAATATGGCTTCTACCTAAGCAAGAAAGTGTATAACCTCAGTGAAGAACTACTTGTTCAGTTACACCACCTTGCTCCTTTCCCCAACACACTGCATCATGTGCAGCATCCAGCGGTCATCTAAAAAAAGAGCCAATAATCTCATCTCTGAANTATGCAAAACAGATGTCTTGTCTTATACACAGCTAACCAGATGAAGAACCATGTGCTGTGCAAATTGAAGGAGGGCAGAAGCAGCAAATTACAAAGGACAATGAAGTAGCTGCTAAAAGAAGAGAAGTAGGGAGAGAGGGGAACATGTACATGTGTTCATGGTGTAAAGAATGTTGACAAGTAGGCAAAAATTAGTAAGAAACAGATGGCAGTGCACTCAGAAGCATGAACAGCCACTGAGTGTCAGAGAATAAGCACTCCAGTAAGTGGCTCCCTGTAGAACCAGAGACACTAAGAACAATATTTTGACCAATATATTTTAAAGNCTAGGATAATCACTGCTTTTAAAATAGCATTTAAATACACAGCTCAGTAGATTCTTTACACTTTTGATCTAGCTCTAGTCTCACAAATAAACAAAGGGAATTAAGATTTGATGAGATTAGGCCAGATGTGGTAGNGTATGCCTTTAAAGCCAGCACTTGGAAGTAGAATGAGCTCCAGGCCAGCCAAAGCTACATNGTAAGATCCTGTCTTAGAAAAACAAAACAAACAAACAACAAATCAGAAGACTTAAAAAAAAATCACAGAGCCAGTTTGTAGTGAAGCCAACTGGATATAAGAAAACATGGTGTACTTGTAATAAATTATTAATAAATTATGTTATTGGCTTATGCAATGTGTGTTGGGCTTATACTACTTCAAGTAGGATTGAGAAAAACCAAACAGGCACCTTGAAGCAACAGAGAACAACTCTACCTGGTGTTGTCCAGCTGAAGCTGAACCTGCACGTGTCTTTCAGAAATCTGGTTTAGTTCTTTCTCTTGACTCTCTTTGAATGTCCTATACTCCAATTTCACCAAAGAAAGTTCTTTGTCAGCAGAATGAAGAACAATTCGCAAGTCATGTACCTCACATTTCAAAACTGGAAAATAGAAATCAAAGTTTCAACAGGTCCCTTTACCAGTCCTTTGTATAAAGCAGGCAAATAAATACAGCCTTACAGTTGCAAGGACAAACATCAACCCCTGAACATTAAACATTAAGATTTCTCTTTTCCTCCTCTCCTTAGATCATGGCTGCCCTCCATTTCTTCTGCCCCAGGCTGGCCTTGTTCTTACTATGTAGCAAGGATAGCCCTGAGCTCCTCACTTTCCTGCTTCCATTACCTGAGTGCTGGGATTACAGGCATGTGCTACCACACCCAACTGTTCCAACATTTCTGCTAAAACAGGAAGAATTAACATCTGTTCCTCATTTTTAAGCCACTTGATATTTTAAGAATTTATTTCCTGTAGAACACGCAACAAAACTATTAATATGAAGAAAAAATTGTAATATTTAACATATCTGAAACAGCTGTCGAAAACACTTTAGTAATATACCAGAACTTTTCAACATGGGTTAAACACTTCTAGTCTCAAAAGGAAATTCCAGCTGAAAACTAGATTAAGAGACTTTCTAGTGTTACCACAAACTACTGAAAATATTTTGGAGACAGNGTCTCCTGCATCCCAGGCTGACNTCCAATTTGCTGTGTTGCCAAGGATGACTTTGAACTTCTGAACCTCCTGACTTCACCTACTAAGTGCTGGATTTCCTGGCTTATCTAAAAATGCTTTGATGAAGAGAAAAATAAACGGAAAAAGGTGGGAATGACACCTCACTCCTAGAAATGTATGTAAATAATTTATGCTTTACTTTGTCAATATTAATGCAACTCAGCTTTGAAATTAAAGACACTTCTTTTTTTTTTTTTTAAAGATTTATTTATTATGTATACAGAAGAGGGCACCAGATCTCATTACAGATGGCTGTGAGCCACCATGTGGTTGCTGGGAATTGAACTCAGGACCTCTGGAAGAACAGTCAGTGCTCTTAACCTCTGAGCCATCTCTCCAGCCCCAACACTTCATTCTTAAAGTACTTTAAACTTTCTGTGTGCATGTGTTTGTGCATATATATTCGGGTATGCTTGTTCATGTATGTATGTGTACAGATCTCAGGTGCTTTTTCTGTTTGAGACGAAGTCTATCATTGGCCTAGTGCTTTACTAAGTGGGTTAGATTAGCTGTCCAGTGACCTGGATCTGCTCCTTTTGCCTCCCATCTTGATATCACTGGGATACCAGATTCGTGTATGACACCATGCCCAGCTTTTTATGTGGGTTCTAGGTTCTGAATTCAGGTCCTCAAGCTTGTGAGGCAAAGGAGCTAACTCCTAGCTCTTAAATAAACGTTAAGTAAACACTTGTAACATTTATTTGTGAGTAATGTTGAAGAAAATTATGTCTTATAACCCATTTTATTATACCTTTACCTTGAAAATCAAGACCGATTAACAACAAACAAAACAAGCAACCCCTTAGAATAGAAAAAAAAGTTAATTTAAGTGATAAAAAAAGATACTGAGCTACAGTGTCCTCAACTATCCAAACTTACAGTCATTCTTAGTCTGAGTATCCTGAAGCTGTTTTTCAAGGTCATTCAACTGTGCAAGACGGTCTTGTTGCTGTTTGATCCAATCACTTCTTTCTGACGAAAAAAGCTTTNGGAAAGAGTAAATATACTGGAAAAGTATGCTAAAACAATACAAATCATATATTTCTGCATTTAATGTCTAGTAATAAAGTCAACAACAAGACAAAACTTGGTTGTTTATGAACTATAATGAAGATGACCGACACAATCCAAGATCAGTAGAAGAATGTGTACAAACCATTTTGATTTCTTCTAAACAAACAGTCCACTTGTATACCTTACCAAGTGGTCCAAAACTCAGACAATGAATGTCTGTCTCACTATCAGAGAAGCACAAAAAGTTGACTAGTGCTTGGTAAGGGAATTTTCATCTGGCAATGTAGTTTTGGGGGGCAAACTGGGTCAGAGTGAATATAGATTTATTAAGGAAAAATGAAAAGAACTTCAAGAGTGGGAAGGAGTCCAAGGGAGAAATACCCTCATCTCACAGTACTTTGCTTTGATGATACTTCAACATTTTCTGAAGCTATGCTCCGACCCTCACCTCTTGCATTTGTGTAGAATGGTGCTCTAGTTTGTCAACATGCTGTTGAAGCTTCAGGTTTTTATGTTCTTCTTCATCCAGCTTGACTTGAAGAGCACTCAGTTGTTCCTGCATTAGACATGTTTCAGTCATCAAAAATGCCTTTAACAGAATTTTGAAGCTATTAATTTTTTAAGTTTTATGAATGGGTGTTATGCTTGAATGTAGGTCTGAGTACCAATTGCATGCCCAGTGCCCACTGGTGCCAGAGAGGGTGTTGGATCATCTGCAACTGGAATTATAGAAAGTTGTAGGCCACTAGATGGGTGCTGGGAATTGAACCCAGGCCCTCTAGAAAAGCAGCCTAACTGCNGAGAGAACTCTCCTGCCCTATTTCTTTTTGATTAAAGAGACAAGAAACTAAAGCAAAATAAACTCAAACCCTTATAGAAGCAAACATAGCAAAGGACTGCTAGAGCCAGAAATCTCCAAAAGGCTATTCTGATCATGTCTATGTTTCAAAATTATATTTGTGAATGATCAAAATGGATAAATTCAAACACAAAGAAAAGTGGTTAATACTCAACCCTGAATTAAATTATAGAGCCCTAGCCAGGTGTGATGGAGCATGCCTTTAATCACAGTACTAGGGAGGCAAAGGCAGGGAGATCTCTGAGTTCAAGGCCAGCTTGGTCTACACAGGGAAACCATGTCTCGAAAAACCAAAAAAAGAATACAGATAGACAGAGAGACAGACAGACAGACAGACAGAGGAGATGGATGTAGGGGCTGGAGAGACGGCTTGGTGGGTAAGCGTGTACATATGTATATAAAATGTATGAAATAAATTATAGAGGCCTCTAGAGAACTTTTTAAACTTTAGATTTAACCACTGAGCCCTCTAGAGACTTTTTTATAATACTTAAAAAAAATGATTTATTTATTTATTTTTTTATGTGTACTAGTGTTTTGCTTACATGTATGTCTATGTGAGGGCATAGGGTCCCCAGAACTGAAATAGCAAACAGTTGTGAGCTGCCATGTGGGTGGTGGAAGTTGAACCCAGGACCATTGGAAGAGCAGCCAGTGCTCTTAACTGTGAAGCCATCTCTCCAGCCCCACTTCTAGAGTCTTTCAAGAAACTTCCTCAGTGCTGCATGGGNTTATTTCATCACAAGGGCCTCTCTGGCCTGGAACAGGAAAAAATTCAGATTTCGGGTATCCATTCCAAGTTTTACCGGACAAAGGAGTAAAATTTAATTAACAAACCAGTAGGATGCCAATGTAATCAAATCTCAAATTATTTCAAATACATTAAAACCTCCCTAAAGATTGATCTATATAACAATTTACTCAAGAATAACAAAATGAACTAAAAAAAGACAAGACAGAAAACTTTATATATGTAAACATAAAAATTATAGGGTGTTGTTATACAGTGGTTGTGGGACGCCTTTAATCCCAGCACTTGGGAGGCAGAGACAGGCTGATCTCTGTGAGTTCGAGGCCAGCCTGGTCTATGGAGCTAGTTTCAGGACAGCCAGGACTACACAGAGAAACCCTGTCTGGAAAAGCAAAACAAACAAAAAAAAAACTGTAGGGAGTTAAACTAGTAGACAAATTTTATTTAAATGAACATTAAATTATTTTTTTCCTAAAATTTAAGTATTACCTGTGCAGTTCGAAGCTCTTCAGAAATGGCCTCCAAAGCTTGTTCACTCATCTCAGGTGGCACTGGCTCATTTAATATATCACTGTCTAAAATGCTAGAATTCTGTGTGTGCAGAAAGCCAAAGCTCCCCACCTCAGGGCTTGATTTTGGTACCAGTCTAGAACAGAGTTGATAAGCCTTGGTTGGAGTGGTAATTATCTGCAGAACAATGATTGTGGAAAGAAATTATTAACACAAAGGGAAATATCTAGAGATTTTATTTTATTTTATTTTTTTGGTTTTTCGAGACAGGGTTTCTCTGTGTAGTTTTTTGGTGCCTGTCCTGAATCTCGCTCTGTAGACCAGGCTGGCCTCGAACTCACATGAACAGGGAAAATTAAAACATTATTTATCAAAAGAGGATTGTTATTGAAGCAATGGATAGAAATGACCAAGTGGAAATAAACCCATCAGTCAATACAGTTGCATGCAAAATTGTAACAGAGTTTAAAAAATGGAACTTGAAGCTGGGCATGGTGATGTATGACTGTGATCCCAGGATTTGTGATGCTTGCCTCTGCCTCCTACTAGAGGCTTGCGCCACCACGCCCGGCCTAAGACCCATCTTTGAGTTTTACAAAAGCAAATTGCAAAGCTGGGCATGGTGGCACATGCCTGTAATCCAAGGACTCATAGGGGTGGAGACAGGAGAAATCAAAAGTCAAGGACAACCTGGGCTACAGANTGAGTTTGAGGACAGCCTTAGCTATCATGAGACCCTGTCTCAAAGAAAAGAACAAAACAAAACAAAAAGGCAAGAAAAGGAAAGGAAAAAAAAAGGTTCAAATGTTAGGAAACACTGTCTAAATTAAAGACAAAGTAGAATTTGATCTCAAATGTTTTATTCCTCCTCCTTGACCTTGTCACTGGAGTCTATCAAAACACTAGGGCGTTTTGCTAGCTGTGTTTGGAAATAACCTCTATTAATAAAAAAGACAGGTCCAATTTAAATAGAAGCACCAATTACCCACCTTAAGTGTTTCAGCATGTATTTTATTCAGCTGAGAAACTTCCTGGCGTTTGCAGGCTTTTGTTGCTTCCAAAAGGTTTTCGAGATTGAGGTTTGCTTTTTGCAAAGACTGAAGCTCAGATTCCAGTTCTAGCTGCTTTTTCCTAATAGATGTTGTTGAGACTTAGTTCCTTCAGGTAATCAGTAATGTCAAACATTTTTAAGTACACTGCAGTTTATGCTCTCAAAAAGCTCAAGTTCAAGTCAGTATATTGTAACTTTCAAAATTAACCCTTCTCTATATTTTAGGTTAGGATTAACCTCGGTTATAGTATCAATATAGTTTATCCTTTTACACAATGAGCATCAAGTAAGAGTATTAATAAATCCTTAATTTCTAAAAAAAAATCTAGATTTAGTTTGTAACTGTGATTTAAATTTGGTAATGAGATGAACTTACTCTGCAAGTTCAATTGACACTCAACAGGTGAGTACTACTTAAAACATTTGTATGATCTACTATCAAATATATAGTAAAGAACTACAAGAAAAAAAGCTTTTTCTGTGCAACAAAACAAGTTAGTTGCTAGAAAGTTTCATATTTAAAGTAACATGCCAAATTATTTTTAATATAAAGTATTAAGAAACCAGGTGATGAGCATGTGTATTTGCACTTTACCGAGTTAGCTCTTTAAACTCTTCATATTCTTGCTTTGAATTATTCAGCTCTGTTTGAATTTGCAGGAGTTGTGCTTTTAACTTCTCAGTGTTTGTGAAGAAATTTGGTTCTTTTAGTGCTTTGGGAGAAAATCCTTGCAGATCTATTAAGAAGGAAAAGACAAAAAAAATAACATGACATTTTTTTCTACACTCTCTTCCAGGTTTGTTTTGAGGCACAAGGATAAACAAGAAACGGATTGGAAGATGAGTCCTAGAAATGTGAGAACANAGATGTCAGCAGGAGACACAGGGTGCACCCTCAAGGGCATTGAAAGTTGTGTTCAAGAAGCAGAGACCACAGGATGGAGAGGTGTAATTAAGGCAACATGCCGTTCCTTAGGATAAAGAGCTAACAGTGAGTAATGAGCAACATGCATGGGGCTACATAGAAACATTTGCACAGCTCAACTTGTAAAAACTGGTGCTGCTAGCCATGGTGACCAGGCAATGAACTACTTAGAAGAAAAAATTGATAACAAGGATAATCCTAACTTTGAATATAAAATCGTGTTTCTCCGTACCCCAAATAACTGTGAATCTTCTTTTGCTAAGTCATAACTGAATAATAAAAGGGTTAGCCAAGGGAAATGTAAAAAGCAAGAAAAAAAAAAAACAAACCAACTCAAACCAGACCAAAACCAAAGCAACCAAACAAACAAAAAAAACTGGGCAGAGGTCACACTCCTTTAATCCTAGCACTCAGAGGCAGAGGAAGGCAGATCTCTGAGCTCAAGCCTAGCTTGATCTATAGAGTGAGTTCTACACAGAGAAACCCTTTCTCTAAAATCAGAAGTAGATAGATGATAGATAGATAAGATAAAATAAAATAAAAAGAAGAGAAGGGATTGAGGGTAGGGCTCAGTGGCAAAGTAGATGTTTATCATCTGAGACCCAACCCTGAGTTTGATCCCCGGCACTATAAAAAGAAAGAAAATGAAAATCAAAGAGGCATATAATTCAGAATAAACAGAATTTTCTTAATTTAAAAAGAGGCAAAGGTAGAGATTGAGTGTGATGAAGGACTATTAAATACTGTCTTTGAGAACAGGACAAACAGAATTTGTTACCAAATTCCAGTGAATTCACAGCAATAACTGTTACACATAAGTTAGACTTAGTACTAAGCCACTTTTCATGCGATAATTGTGGAAATAATGTATCACTACAGAGTATATACATTGTAACCAGAATACCAGAACCAAACACTGGTAAAACTTGAATCTGACCCATGGACATTTCTCACATTGTACAGACATTAACCAAATTGACAAACATTTCAACTATTTGTTTAAATTGTTAAAAACTTAAAATTTCCTATACTTCAAACATGAAAATTCCCATTATGATGTGGATTTAAATAAAATGCCCCTGCAGGCTTATGTGCTAAAGGCTTAGTCCCCAGTGGAGCTGTTTTGGTTTGTTTTCATGAATGATGATTACATTATAAGGCTCTGACCTGTGAATGGCTTAATCTCTCTGCTTCATGAGCTGAGCAGCACTGGTGCTCCCTGCCATACACAGACACGAAAGTAATGGAGCTGGCCAAGTATGGCCTGAATCCTGTGAAACCTCAAACTAAATAAATCATCTTTTAAGTTAATTCCCCCCCCCCCGCCCAGATATTGTCACAGGAATGGAAAGCTAACACACTGAATAGAAATTGGCATTTATCACTTTTCAGCCTTGATCGTAGCTATGATCATATATAAAAATTAATATCTAAAGAAATCTTTTATCAAAACAACAAATATAACAGGCATTTCCTTGGTATAGTGATTAGCCTGAATAATTTATTATCTTGTGAAGTGGAAAAAGAAAACATGGTAAATTCTTTTTACAATATAAAGAAATACANGCATTTGCAATAAATTAGCCCATCAGGTTGAGAAGAACAAGTGAAAACCCTAACTACAAGATCTGCAAATGTTTCTTTATTGTTTTGAGATAAGTTGTCATTGTATAGCAGAGGCTGACCTTCAGTTTACAATCCCAGTCTTAGAGTTTTTGTTTGTTTGTTTGAGACACGGTTTCTCTGTGTAGTCCTGCCTATCCTGGAACTCTGTAGACCAGGCTGGCCTCGAACTCGGAGATCCACCTGCCTCTGCCTCCTAAATGCTGGGATTAATGGCATGCACCACCACCACCACCCAGCAACTTTGCATTCTTTTAAAGTTTTTTTTTTTTNAATTTTTTAAATTATGTGTATATGTGTATGCCTGTGTTTGGGTGTGTGCATGTGAGTGCAGGTGTCCAAAAAGGCCAGAGTTGCTGATCCCCTGAAGCTGGAGTTACAAGAGATTGTGAGCTGCCTCAAGTGTGTTGGGAACCAGACTCAGGTCCTCTGGAAGAACAGTACACTGCTCTTAACCACCCAGCCATTTCTCAAGCCCTGCTTTGAATTCTTTTTGGTTTGTTTTCTGAGGTAAGCATGGGTCTCACTTCATAGCCTAGAACTCACTATCCCCCCCGCCCCCCGCCTCAGCCTTCTAAGTGCTTGGATTCCAGGTGTGCATCACCTACACACCCTGCTATAAATGTTCTTTCCTCTTTCTCTGTGTTTGTGTGTGTATGTGAGCTGTGTGCAGACCAGAAATCAGCCCCGAGTGTCTTTCCTCAGGAGCCATCTACCTTGATTACCCCCCACCCCCGCCAATTTTCTTTTTCTGAGGGGGGGGGTCTCTAATTGGTTTAAGAGTTTTCCTAACAGGCTAGGCTGGTTAGCCAGCAAATACCAGGATCAACCTGAAAGGATAAAGCAGGTGGAAAACTGGTATCTCTGTCGGTCCAGCCATGGTGGGTTGCTTAAGAGAACATGCCACTCACAACAAGTCTAGTACAAGAGGTTTATTGGGGGAGGGGAAAGAGAGAAAGGCCTTCTTGGAGTGGGGACACAAGAGAGGCAGACAGACAGACAGAACAGGTAAGAGAGCAAGAGAGGAGCAAGGGAGCACGAGAGGACTGTGATGGACGGGCACTTTTAATGGGTGCATGTGTCATACAGGGAAGTTCGCAGCCCTTAACTGATGGTGGAAATGAGCAGGACCTGGTGGCAGGTGGTGATGTAACTGCCACCGCCTCCTAGGGTGAGGCAGGCTGGTCAGAGCTAACACAACCTGTCTCAGCCTCCCCAGTGCTGCGATTACAAGTACAAAGTCAACCTTTTAACTTGTGAGTTCTAAGAACTCAGGTTCGTGTTCACATAGCAAGCACCTTACTGACATTATCTTTCCAGTCCTACAGATTCTTTCTTTAGTTTTTTGTTTTTTTAATCCTATGTGTATGGGTGTTTTTCCTGCATGTATGTCTGTGCACCATATGTACACCTGGTGCCCACTAAAGCCAGAAGAGAGCATCAGATTCCCTGTTAGAGTGGAGTTGCAGACAGTTGTAAGCTCCCATGTGGGTACTTGGAATTGAACTTGGGTCCTCTGGAAGAGCAGCCAGTGCTTTCAACCACTGAAGTCATTGCTTCACAGCCCTTTCTCATAACAATCACTTCTTACCTTTGTCATTTTTCTCTTTGCTAGACACTTCAGAGAAAGCCTTTTCTAGTCTTGCAATAGACTGGGCATCTATTTCGTGGGCTCTTTTCACAGGCTCTAATAATTTCAGTCTTCTGTTCTCTTCCCTGAGGGAATGATTTTCCATAGCATACTTTGCAACTCTGGGGTGGTGCTCCACCTGTGACATTGAGAAATCACATACTTCATGTATTTGCAAAATTTCCTAATGAACTCTCTAAAAGCCATTCAGAAACTCTAGAACACAGCAATCCTGGTTGTTGTACCCTACTACAGCCTNCATAGAAACCACTTGGTAAACGTTGGGTGTATCGAAATATGTTTGTTAAGTTGCTTGCAACTTCCACCCAAGCCACCTAGGATGGAAGCCCAGAAGTGTGCAACAGGGGAACCTCTTCACACAAGGGAATGGCCAAATTAACATACTTGAGGTTGTAGCTCAGTGGCACAGCAAGAGCCTAGCATGCAAAAGGCTCTGGGTTTGATCCCAGCACAGAAAAACAAATAAAAAGAGTAAGGGGATGGAGAGATGTCTTAGCAGTTAAGAACACTGACTGCTTTTTCAGAGAACCTGGGTTTAACTTCCAGCACCCACATGGCTGTAACTCCAGTTCCTGGATATCCAACACCCTCTGCTGGCTTCCTTGGGCACCAGGCATGCACAGAGTACACAGACAAACATGTAAGCAAAATACCCCTACACATAAAATACAAGTAAATAATCTTTAAAGAAGAGGGAGCATAAGGAAGATTCCTGTCTACTAAGATTGAATTGCCCTCCAAAATACATTAGATAGCAAAGTGCAGGAAAGTATACAAAATAAATGGAAGTAAAAATATTTAGCCTATTGATTAGACATGTATTAAACATACTGAACACAAAAAAAGTTGTTATTTTCGTTTTCAAACTGAGTGCCTCTGTTACCTACTCATCCTTTCTAGGGAAAAGGAGAACTTCAAAAAGCTCAACTCTACAGAGACTTGGGTAATGACAGCTGTTGCAGAGTACAAATCACTGGTCTTTCTGTCTTCAGCTTAAAACTTGGAAAAGGGGAAAAGAAAATATGCAGCACATAATGCCAGTCAAATTCACTTAAAGCACTGTATTAAAGAACAAGGTACTGGTGAACATTTTATACATGCTTTAGAGCTCCTTCCTAGAAATAAGCAGGTGTATTGCACTCACTTGTTCTCGAAGAGTCTGAATCTCATCCCTCAGTTCTGACAGCAGACGGTCCTGCTCCTCAGGGAGGAAGCTTCCCCGAGCCTCCTTCTGGAGCCTCTCTAGGCGCATTATTTGGTCCTCTCGGAACTTCACAATCATTTTATTAGACTGAATAAACTTTTCCTTTTTGAGGGTGAGGTCTTCTAGTTGGGAAATTTTTTCTACCAGAGACTTAAGAAATTCATGATTCAGTTAAACATGAAAAAATAATTCAGCTTTCCTAAATTCTCATAAACCCAGCAGGTTGTACTAACTCTAAACTCAAAGGCAAGAAGCCTTTTCCTTACACATCTGGTACAATGTGTTTCATTCACTGAAGTAATGAAAACCAACCACAACATAAAGTCCAAGATGTCCTGAATCCCTTTTCCCAATTAAATTTCCTACCTTCTTTTCCTGTTCAGATTTCTTAAAGAATAACATTGCTTCCAGGAAATGTTCTATGTAATTAGTTTTCTCTTTGTCTAAAAAGGGGAAGGGAGAAACATGTTCATTTTTCAATACTAAAACAGTCTTTATTTCTGCCAACTGATCTAAAGGAGCAGACTCTCATTATTGTTACCAATTTCACATTAACTCTCTCAGCAAATTGGCTGTTCTACAAAGAAAACAAGTTCTCTTTATTTACTTAGCACCAATATATATGGTGAAAGAAACACAAAGGGTTGTCTTAAAAACACTGTAGCCTAAGCTGGCCCTGAACTCATGGCAATCCTGCCTAAGCCTCTCAAATGCTGGAATTTATAGGCATGAGCCACCAGAGCTAGCTTAGAAATGAGTCTATAAGGAACCTGGAGGAGATCCACATGTGCTTCTTGAGATCTAATGCAAACTCTTATTTATTGAGTGTCTCAGTCTGTAGTTCTGTAGTATAGGCTAGCCTAAAACTCATTCTGTAGCCTAGGCTAGTCTAAATCTCACAATCTTGTTCTAGCTTCCTGAGTTCTGAGAGTTGGGTATATAGACTATGCTTAGTAGAACGCATACTCTTGTTTTTTGTTCGCTGGTTTGGTTTTGCAAAGTACTGGAAATCAAACCTAGGGCCTCACACATGGTAGGCAAGTGTTCTACTATCAAATCACATTCCCAGCCCCATATTATATTTTCTTACAGTTTTATAGATCTCAAGTTAATTCTACTAGCTATTTTGTTTGTTTGTTTGTTTGTTTGATTTGTCTTTGTTTTTTCAAGACAAGGTCTCTCTGTGCAGCCTTGGCTGGCCTCTAACTCACAGAGATCTGCCTGCCTCTGCCTCCCGAGCACTGGGATTAAAGGCGTGCACTCCCACTGCCCGGCCAGCTACTAGCTATTCTTTAAAGAAACATTCCCTGTCATAATGAACGTGTATAAATTGTATATGCTCAGACAGACTCTTGGCAGTGATCAAATGAAATCAGTTAAACAGGAAAATAATTCAGTTTTCCTAAATTCTCATAAATCCAGCACATCTCTTTCTAGCACTTATTAGGGATGAATTACTCAAAATCATTGATTCCCCTTTTACTGTACCTCACAGAATATCTGATTCAAAGAACTAGCCTTCTACACAGGTGAAATAAGGAGGGGAGTATGTGACAAACTCGGGAAAGCCTTAATGTACTTTGACCATCTATCTACCTAACAGCAGAAGTTCTTGACCTAACATTCCCATTAAGTCTTCCCCAGGATAAACAGCAATGAGCTCATCCTACCTCTGGCCAGCAAGCTTTCTGGTATTATCTGCCCAGAAGTAAACTGCGATAGCTGTTCTTTGAGCCTCTTCACTTCAGCTTGCAGCTGGCTGACATTTCCTTGGGTGTCTTCATTCACCACAGCCTGGACAAGAGTTAATAAAGCACAAAAAGACTGCTGCTTTTCAAGTTGTAGAATCCTGTTTTTTGTTTGGTATGAGTGGGAATGAGGAAGACCAAACAAAACTGCACATCTGTCTTGCCAACAGCCAAAAGGCCACCAAAATGGTATGCTGAAATGGGAAGTTCCCTCTTCCTGTGCCTGTATACCAATAGTCAGAGCCCAAGCAGCACAGCTGGGCTGTCTTCCTCTTGTCAACCCCGCCTCACCAGGCTCCCACTGATCCTGTCTATCTGATCAGTCCTAGGCCATCTTAGGCCAGGTCACCTTCAGACTTGAGTGTATTGCTCTGACTTAAGAATCCTGCCTTCGGGCTGGAGAGGTGGCTCAGAGGTTAAGAGCACTGACTGTTCTTCCAGAGGTCCTGAGTTCAATTCCCAGCAACCACATGGTGGCTCACAACCATCTGTAATGAGATCTGGTGCCCTTTTCTGTATACATAATAAATAAATCTTAAAAAAAAAAAAAGAATCCTGCCTTCCCGTTCAAAGAAGGGAATCAAACATCTCAGAACAAGGCCATTTCCCCTTTGTCCAGAAAATATTGGTGACATTTCCAACAGGACTAGCTTGAGCAGAAACTGCCCTCTCCAGAGAGAGCCACTTCCTGTTTCTAAAGCTGGCCTAGAAGCAGGGATTGGTTTCACTGTCCATTTTGGTTCTACCACCATACCAAATGTCACCTTCACTTTCTTAAAGTAATGTCCTGTTTTAAATGGCCTTTAAAAGGTCAAAAATGGTAATAAACAAATGTTATCACTGTAGTGCCTAAATAAATGGTGTCTTTAATTTCTTAAAGATGTCTTGTTTAAGACAACCTCTAAAAAACTTAAAAAAAAAAAGGCTACCAACAAATGCATCACTCTGGTGTGGGATGTCAGTAGTGGGGAGGTCACATGTGTGGGGTCAGGGACAATACAGAATTGTTCTGTACTTTTTGTTCAATTCNNCTATAAATCTAAAGCTGCTTTAAAAGTAAAGTTTATTGCCAGGCAAGTGGATCTTTGAATTTGAGGCTAGCCTGGTCTACAGAGTTAGTTCCAGGACAGCCAGGGCTACACAGAGAAATCCTGTCTCAAACAAGCAAGCAATCAAACATAGTAAAGTTTATTAGTTAGATAATTATTAAAAACTCAGAAAACTGAAGGGTAATAACAAATGCCAATAGCTAACCAGCAGACACACCAAAGGCCTAGCTNTGAAATATTCAACTATTTCAGCAAGGAAAAACACCCTGTGACAGTCCAAGTCCTCTGTGTTCTTATCTGAGGTTCACCCTGCCCACTTGGAAAGACTTAAAGTTCATCATTAAACAATTCCCAGACATCTTAGCTCTTTCCATTGACAAGCTGAAGAGGACTTACCATTGGGAGCAGTTACTACAAAGCTGCTGGTTTTGTTGTTCATGTTTAAAAGTCATTTCCAATTGCTTCTGATTCATATAGCCAGCCTCATTATGAGGCATTCTGACATCACTGTAATATCAGTGACATCAGAACTACAATCATTAACACAGTTCTACTCTTGAAAGACTCCTGGTAAGCCAAGACAGAGTCAGGAAATTCTACTGATGGTTCTTCTTCATATTGCTAACATTCATGTAAGCAGGGAATGGTGCCCAAATAAATAAGGTAAAAGATAAGACCTATGCTCTTCTCACTTACCCAGAGGAAGGAGCAACATAGTCTATTTCACTCTGCTAGATGACCTGGGGATAAGATGCCCAGTTTTCTCCTTGAAAAAGGAAGGAATTAATCTACCAATTCATGGCACAGTTGTTTTGTCTGAAACCAAAGGAGTGTTCAATTCTCCAAAATAATTAGATGTCTTGTTGGTCTTTTGACAGTCTGTACTAAGTATTGGTAAAGTGCTGTCCACAGGCAAAATATGGACTATTGCTTCTTTGTGTGCCAAGTTGTGGTGGGACACAGCAACTGTCATTGTTAACATACTGTCTATGGCTGCTTTCTTACTGCAAAGGCAAGGCCAAGTAGTTGAAATGGACCATATGGTATAAGAATCATTAAGTAGTTTATCAACTAGTACTTTACAAGAAAAGCTTCCTGGCCTGAGGAGTATACCAATTTTAAAGACACTTACTTCTTGTATATAAAATAAAATTAAGCATATGTGGCGATACACACAACTTAAAAGGCAAATTTCATTATTATCAAGTAATTTTTATAGCATTATTCTTTGCAACCATATACATCACATATGGGCACAGGGCAGGCACATGCATGCAAACCCATGTGCATGCACCATCACATGCACCAACTCTGCTGGCATGGCTTAAGCTAATTACTCTCCATCCCAATAACAAAAGGAAAACTGCCTTAAGAAAATAGGAATGGAAGGGAGGGAAGGAAGAAGAGCAAACTTGAACAAAAAAATGAACTTCCACTGAAGTAAAATTAGTGGTAACATTAGGGCAATCACAAAAAGAGTATGTGCAAATACTTTTTCTAATTTACTTGATATATTAAATACTCCAGTATTTTACCTTGTTTTTAATCAGCTTGGCTCTTTGAGCAAAATTAAGTGTTGACAGTGTTTCTCCAAAACACCTGGATCCTGGATGAACATTTGCAATTATGGCTGTTTTGGCATTACCACCAAGGGAGTCCTGTTTAATGACATCAATGGTGTATATTTTAGATTGTAAATCCTAAGATCTTTTTCAGAAAATAATAAAGGCCAAGAAAATCTCTCCTATCAGTCCCAGTGACTATAATACAGGTGGTAGGCCAGTGATCAGCTTTACCCGAAGTAGGAAGGTAAGTCTGGAGTCTCTGTAGCAGACATGCCTCTGTTTTCCATTGCCCACATCAACAAGTGCAGTGATGACTTGGCCCAGGCAACTTAGCGATCGGTTTATATTACCTGCTTCCTAAGGAATTAAGGGAAAAGCAAAAATATAGGTACAATGTCACTCTTTGGTGTTCTGAACTAAAAAATAAGTAGCAAGTCAACAACTTGGGATGGAAAAACAAAGGAGGGACAAAATGAAAAACAACTTCTAAGCTAAAACAATATGCTCAATTATCCCCATTTCCTGTTTCATGTACACTGTAACTGCAGAATGCTACAAATGTACAAATGCACTATACTTGGGATTTGAATTTTTATTTCTTCCAGCAAATCAAATATGATATAACATTTTCTCACTACTTGTCAGCAGTAGCAAGCTGCAGCTCCAGACATCGTGAGATATTACTGAGTTGGGATGTTTAGCAAGGTTAGATATGTTGAATGTACTTCTGATTTAGGATATTTCATCTTAACCAGGTTTCATTGGAGGTAACACCACTATAAGTATAAGAGAACCTGTACAAACATGTTCTTTTCTTGACAGAAACANGAGCCTTTTGCTGACTTCACACTCAGCAGGCTCAAATCTCTCTTCCACTTCTGATTCCTCTGTCTTAGGTCACATTCCTAAACTACATCACACTGAATTTCTGTCCCACTGCCAATAGCTCAGGCTAGATACCTTCCCACCTCAAAGATTATATATGACTGCTCTCCCCTTGATTCTGGCAGTGAAGGCTTAATGGATCAAAGTGATTTAAAAAAAATGGATCTAAGTGGTTATAAAATAGGCTTTCTACATGAAGCTACACATTTGCTCTAGATTTTAAAACGTTTTCCAGGGGTTTAGAAGGCTGAGTACAAACTTGGCCTGGCACTCCTATTCCTGACTGACCTGGGCTTTCTTGTTCTATAATTGATCTATTCACTGATACACACTGAAATATCCAATGCATATTTACTCTGCAAGGCTCAACAAACCTGGAGACATCACTCTGCAAGGCGGGTGTTCCCTGTTCCTCTCTCCCAAACCAAACCCTGGTTTCTATGAGACAACTACTCAGAAACCACTTCTTCAGATTTTTCCCTAAAGGTCCACTCCACACCATCTTTTCTCTGTTCCCTCCTGTCCAGAAGTAGTCACTTTTGCTCCTGACAGACATGTCCTATCTCATTTATGTTTACTGTCATTACCTCATAAAATCTTTGCTCCTTTTGTGCAGGAACAATTTTTATTTCTTCTGAGGTTTTCACTATACTTTTTATGGCACTGATTTTTAGTAAGAATTCACACTTAAATATGAAGGTCATAATTTCATTCCTACCTTCAACCTCATCCCTTCTGCATGGGTATCTTTTTGTCTCTCAGATCCTGCTAAATCCACCAGGTTGAGTAGGGAGGTCCGAATGTTCACAGTTTCACAGCTTTTCTCCATTGATTCTATTGTGATTGTAAAGACTGCATGAGACCTAGAGGATTCTCTGTTCATAGATGTCGATGCTACACGCCTGTTCCTCCATCCTCTAGATAAGACCTAGGGAAAAAGGAAACTATATTATAAGAAGCCACAACAGGTACACCTAAAGACAAACTCAAAACACAAAATTAGCACTTAATAATCTCTCATGTAATATTAAAAAGAATAACATATAGGTAATTTTTCTACTTTTACAACATAGTAATTTCCCCTTGGAACAGGGGTGGGAAGGTGGGAACACTCACAGCCTTTCCATTGTTAATCTAGCTTTGTGAGAACTTATAGTAACACAAGTTCTGAGTAGTATATATTTAGACACCAAAATCAGTAGGAGCTATAAAGAAGGTGAGAAAGTTTACTGCCCGTCAAATAATTATTTTCTTTCCCTCTTCATGTCACAGAAAGAGACAGGGTGTTCCAGGCTGGCTTTGAACTCACTAGTAGTTCAGGCTAGCTTTGATCCTTCTGCTTCCACCTCCCAAGTACTGTGACTACAGATGTACATCCCTTTCTCAGCTTAGATAATAAAAATTCAAAACCAAAAAGGAATATTTTGAGTTATCTTTAATCTAACATTTTGCCAGCTTTCTCCCCTACAAAGTAGGTTTGTTTTTTTTCTTTCCATTCTGACAAGAAAATACACCAATGTTCAGACCACAGGCTCTCAGTTAGGAAAGTTCAAACCCCGCTTCTATTTATAAGATATGNCTATAAAAAAAAGTTCTGCTTCAGTATTCAAAAATGAGCATGGAGAGCAAGGCACAGTGATGCACACCTTTAATCTCAGCACTCGGGAGGCAGAGGCAGGTGGATCTCTGTGAGTT
>LZPO01017366.1:162833-178467 GCA_001675575.1 Neotoma lepida | reverse complement strand
CAGTAATTTGAAAAATGAGGTGATTCTATATTTCAAAGTATTATACAAAGACTTTCAGTAATTTGAAAAATGAGGTGAATCTATATTTCCAAGTATTATACAAAGACTTTTTCCAGTTAAAAAATATATGGTGCCTGACTTTTAAAAAATCTGATTTAACTGACAAAATACGTTTGTTACATGCATACAATGAGTACAGGGTTTCTGTTTGGGAGATTTCATAAGTTAAACAGTATGTACAGCATTGTTTATGTACACAATCTTGTACATAATTATTTATGTGTCTTTGAAAAGCAGCTGGTAAGATATCTACTAAACTGAAGCTGTTAGGATATTAGATGAGCAGAGGTAGGAGAAAATAACTTTTACCTGTTATTTTCCATATTTTGGTGGCTTGGATGGTGAGGTGGGGTGGTTGTTTGTTTGGTGTTTTGTTTTTTTTGTCAAATTCAGACAAGACAGAAATGAAAAATGTTGATTAGAAACAAAGAACCAAGGTAGTTTGGAACTACCCAGAGTAGGCTAGAAAGAAATGAATCCCACTGGACAAGTGCCCCAGGGTGAATGGCAGATAGACCTGTTTTCTGCTGTGATGAAGTTAAGCTCTTTGGAGTTAATTAATTCATTTTAAATTTATTTTATGAATAGTTACCCATTTCACTTTAATAATTATAGTTGCTCACAGTGGCAGTGGTTGTGCTTGGTTAAAGGTTAGCAACCTACACATTATACTTACATTTTCTGTAGAAAATTCAGCCTCAGCTCCCAGATGATGATGGTAATGACAGTGATAAAGAAGATGAACAGCCTCAAGTAGTGGTTTTAAAAAAGGGAGACCTAACAGCTGAAGAAGTCATGAAAATTAAAGCAGAAATAAAGGCTGCCAAAGCAGGTATGTTAAAAAATTATATGATTTTTTTAACACTTTAAGGAGCATAAAGTAGGATTTTTTTTTCCATTGAATAGAATGATTTGTTTGAAGAATGTAGCCTTTGGTTCAAGCATTGGCTATGGTGCCAAATGTGTAACCTTGAGCAAGTGATCACCTCTGTGCCTCAAGTTCCCATCAGTGAGAGAGACAATAAATGGACCTTCTTAGTGCACTGTTTAAAGTGTCCTATTAACAAAACAGGTCAACCAGTCAACAAAGATCTGTGTAATTAGTTAGTGCCTCANGTGTAGTATGTTATGTAGTGCACTTGTATTATTCCTAAACATCTGTTACATTGTTTTAGGGAGAAATACTGTGGTTCCAAACACATTTCAAAATAAAACCTGATGAACTGGAAATACAGCTTGGTGGTAGAGCACCTTAGCATACAAGGCTCTAAGTTCAGGCCATCACCTTCTTCATCTTTACTGTAATCAGTTGGGGACTAATAATATTATGGGACATTTTAGTGAGTTTTTATTGGGTGATTGAATGTGTTGAGTAGGGTATAACTAGAAGCAATAGAGCAGACTGAATTTATTCAAGGACATCCTTAATTATAGTAAATGATTTTCTTGCCAAATGACTCTTTGTTAACAGCAAAATAATGAGAAGAAACTTCTTCAGCTTTTCTTTTTTGTCACAGATGAAGAACCACCTCCAGCTGATGGAAGAATCATGTATCGAAAACCAGTTAAGCGTTCCTCAGATGAAAAGTGTTCGGGTTTAACAGCAAGCTCCAAAAAAAAGAAAACAAATGAAGATGATGTAAATAAGCAGAATTCAGTTAGAAAGAACTCACAAAAACAAATAAGAAACAGTAGTCTCCTTTCTTTTGAGAATGAAGATGAAAATGAGTAAGTATAAACATTGTGGACTTGGTTTCCTTTGAAAGCAATGAAGTATTTTTTAAAACATTAATTTTCCTTTATCGTAAAGTGACATTTTNCCCTAGCACTACAGGTTCATTACAGAAAGCTTCAAAAATACAGGAAACAAATTCATGAAATAAAACCCATCAAATAATGCCCCTTTGACTGGAAATGCTAGGCATTCACTACTGTTAACATTTTGTTACCTGTGGATATGTATATATGTAAATTACATTTTTAAACAAAACAGATTGTTATATAAATTCTTTGTCCTGCTCCTTACTTAGAATTACATTGTTAGAATTTTCTGAAGTTGTGTATTAAAAAATCTAACATTAATAGCTCACAGAGAATTTTATAATAGACCTGTCTTAATCACTGTTCTATTGATGTAAAGAGACACCATGACCAAGGCAACTCTTATTAAAAAAACAAAACAAAACAAAACAAAAAACATTTAATTGGGGGCTTGCTTGCAGTTTCAGCTTAGTCCATTGTCGTCATGGCAGGAAGCATGGCGGCAAGACAGGCATGGTGCTGGAGAAGTACCTGAGAGATACATCCTGATCCACAAGTGGGGGTGGGGGAGTGGGAAAACAGGACACGACACTGAGAGACAGACTGGGTCTGGCATGGGCTTTTTTTTTTTTTTTGGTTTTTTGAGACAGGGCTTCTCTGAGTAGCTCTGGCTGTCCTGGAACTTACTTTGTAGACCAAGCTGGCTCTGCCTGCCTCTGTCTCCTAAGTGTTGGGATTAAAGGTGTGTGACACCACCGACCACTGGCATTGGCTTTTGAAACCTCAAAACCAGTGACACACTTCCTCCAATAAAAGTCCTATCTCCTAATCCTTGTAATTCTTTCAAACAGTTCTACTCCCTGGTGACCGAGCACTCAAATATATGAGCCGTTTTTGTATCTTCCTCATTAGTGAAACCTTACTTTGGATGAAGGCATGGCTGTGTGCCTGGTTGAAAATACCTTCCCAAGCCAGGTGTAATAACCTATAACCCCAGCACGTGGGAAACAGACAGAGGTATGAGGAATTTCAAGGCCCACCTGGTCTATGTGGTGAGTTCTAGGTAAGCCAGGTTACATAGTGAGAGACTGTCTCAAAAAAGAAAGTAAGTGCTTTCTTGGGAATGATACAGAGATTTGTATGGCCCCATGCAGCAATGGCATGGAGATTCACGAAAGTCTTCCATATTCATACAAGGAAACCTACAAACTTCAACTCATACTATTTAAAGGTATTTAGAAACAAGGAGTCAATGATTGTTTCAAAATTTAGCATTTTGAAAACAAGCTTTCTGTGGAACTTTAATTTATTCTTCGTTTTGTTTTGTTTTGAGACAGGGTTTCTCTGTGTGGCCCTGCCTGTCACTCTGTAGATCAGGCTGGCTTAAAACTCAAAGATCTGCCTGCCTCTGCCTCCCAAGTGCTGGGATTAAAGGCATGTGCTGCCGTCTCCCGGCTAATTTATTCTTAAACAGTCAAGAGAACAGAAAAAATGTTAATACCACAGCATAATTCTACCCTTTAAAAAAAATCTTTTCATATAAAAGACAACTCTACTGTTTTTTATATAATTAATTTATTTAAAACCTGTTTTGTTATATGGTGACAGGGTCTCACTATGTATCATTAACTGGCCTAGAACTCACTCTGTAGATCAATATAGCCTTGACCTCAGAGACCCATGTGCCTCTTCCCCTGGAGGGCTGGGATTAAAGGCATGTATCACCATGCCTGGCTAGAACCAGTTTTTAAAGATGTATTTTATTTTAAATTATGTATGTGGGTGAGTGCAGCTATCCTCAGAAAAGCTGGAACTTTTCTTGGGCCTCCTCTGCTTTCTTCAAGCCCAAGGGTTGGAGCTTGAGGTCACCAACATGGGAACTGGATTGGATCTGAGAAACAATAGCTAATGCCGCCATATCATGACTCTGAGACTAAGAACCACCTCCCACACCATTCTAGGGAGCCAGGTAGCTTTATCTGGTTCCTCCAGTGGAGTGGAAGGTTGAGGGTTTTATGCCGATGTCCCAGCTCCAGAAATGGTGCAACATGCCTTCCCATATAAAGAAGTGCTACTAAAGGGAATAATAGTCTGCATTTTAGGATGACCTTTGGGGGGGGGGTGGCTTTTTTCAAGACTAGGTTTCTCTGTGTAGCCCCGGCTGTCCTGGAACTCACACTGTAAACTAGGCTGACCTCGCTCGTGCTCAGAGATCTTTAAGTGCCAAATGCTGGGATTAAAGGTGTATACCACCCAGCTCAAGGATGAATTTCTTTCAGTATGGTAGAAAATTAATGGTAGAATGGGACACCAAAAAACATTGAACACAACTAAGATGGGCGTTGTCCTGGTCAAGGGATCTGCCTTATTATAGGAAGGAAAGATCAAACTAAATTCTCATTCTTAGCTGGATGTGATGATGCATTCCTAAAAGCCAAGGACTCCAGTAGCTGAGCAGGGAGATTTATCACAGTTGAAGGCTAGCCTGGACTACGTAGGGATTACCAGATTACCTGAGCTACACAACCATCTCAAATGAGATCTGGCGCCCTCTCTGGCCTGTAGGCAGAATGCTGTATACATAATAAATAAATAAATTTTAAAAAAAAAAGAAAATGTTTTGAGTTAAAAAAATTAGTTTTGATTGGTAATACAAGTTAGGATAGAAAGTGAATTAGGTATAAAACTTTAGACTCACCAAGATAGGATAGGTTAATACATTTCCTTTGTATTTAGACAATACCTGATAATTGTTCTTATTGTATACAGTTTTACTATGTTAGAGTTAAAACCTTTCCTTTTCCATGTGGTTGCTGGGGATTAAACTCAGGACCTCTGGGAGAGCAGCCAGTGCTCTTAATCTCTGAGCCATCTCTCCAGCCCTCAAAACATTTTCTTAAACAATTTAAGCTTTTATGTCTCTCAACCTTATACATCTCTTATGTAAGTTTCTTTTCTGAATTTGGTAACAAGAAGAACTGTAAAACTGTAACTATCTAGTCTTCAGTCTCCATGAGAGACCCAAGAAGGATAAACTATTACTTGAGTAAACAGGAAGTGCAGAGCAAACAACTTCCGAAACTATAGAAATGACAGAAACAGAGGGCTGCCTGGAGAGTCACCCAAGGTTCCTCTATAATGTTAGGGCATCCATCTTTGACCTACAGGCCTAGAATATCTGACAGACTTTTCTGTGAAGCAGGAATTTTGAAGGACTGTCCTACCTTGTCTTAGTACAGTTCGGTAGAAGCCTTTTCCTTTGTGTCCTGCTTGTCCAATTTGGACAGCATACTGTCAACAGTTGAGGCAAGGGCAGTTTCTTGCCCAGTGGCTAACTTTCGCCACAAAGAAAGCAAATTCCATANGGAGGTTCTTTGATGCCCAACATCTTCTCTGAAGTAGATTGGTGCTGCCAGAAGCAGACGTGTCTCACTGTCATGAAAAGCCTTATGTTATTCAAACTTCTTAAATGCCATATTCTGTAGATCTCTGAAGTGTTTGAAGACCACTGGTCTACCTAATATATATATCTGTTTGACCTTGAAAACATACCTAACATGACTATAAGTTTGATTGTTATAGGTGACTAACTACTAACCTGCATTTCTTTATTATCCTAAATAGTTTGTAATAAAAACTTTCAAGGACTAGAAATTTACATTACATTGTTAAATGAGCTGCACAGGTACACTACCTTAAGCAAGAGTATAAACATATGTACAATATATTCTAACAAATAATGATGGTGGCATTTGGCAACAGTCTCAGTCTGATTTTGAGATCTTGTAAAGCAAAGGAGAAATTAAATTATCAAGACTATCCAAACAGCATTTTGCTTACAATTAGGAAGGGCATTGGGTGGTTCTTTAATCTGATAACAAGTGGTGAAACTGTGAGTACTCTATCTGGTATGTCAGTAACCCATGCGAAGACCTGTAAAGCCAGACTCATTGCCTGTCTCTTATACACATCTAGATGTGTATAAGAGACAGACAGTGTTCTGCCAGTGTGTATGCCTACATGCCAGAAGAGGGCACCATATCTTATTATAGATGGTTGTGAGCCACCATGTGGTTGCTGAGAATTGAACGCAGGACCTCTGGAAGAGCAGCCAGTGCTCTTAACCTCTGAGCCATCTCTCCAGCCTTGGTCATGCTTTCTTACTAGGTGTTGAAGACCATGTAGGCGGTCAGAATTAACCATTTTTTGCTGTTGTTGTTAAGGCCAGTTTTAAATACAGCCCTCTGGTTACTGGAGACTTGGAAGAGATCCTGGCTCCTTTAGCATTTTACCAGTTGTGCCATCTCTTGGCATGTTATGGTCTTTACTGACCATGTGACATCACTTATAAGCACTGAGGGCATTTCCTTCTGTATTGACTCTCATCTTTGCAGAATGTATACTGGTTAGACTCCAACCATGACCCCTCTGACCAAGAGGACAAGTGACTTACCATAGCTGTAGAACCTTTTGAGGGTGTCCAGAGTCCCTGGGACTGAGCTGACCTGGGGATAGTGGCCAAATATTGATATTCTGACNGTAGACCTTTAAGTATGGTTAACAAACTAAATACCCAGGAGGTCAGTTATAACTGTATTGAACAACGAACTGTGCTTTTAAAATGCAGCTGTTGTATAGCACTTGAATTAAAGCTTCATATGGATCGATTTTTAAATAAACCTTAAGTCAGGTTTCTTAAATTTTGGGTTGTTTTTGTTTTTTGTTTATTCAAGACAGGGTCTCACTATGTAGCTCTGGCTGTCTTGGAACTTACTATGTAGGCCAGGCTGGCCTTGGTCCACCTGCCTCTACCTCCCCAGTGCTGGGATTAAAGGTGTTCACTACTGTGCCCACCATAACTCAGGTTTCTTACTTAGAAGCTTGACATACTTAGCAGAAACTATAAGCAATTACTTTGACAAAAAGTGAAATCTTTGTTTTTAACATTTATTAATGACTTAAGGAATGCTGAAAGTAGAGTGTTAATTGTTCCAATCTTTAGATTTTAGGAATAGTAAAGCCTAGAAGATTGTTTACCTCATAAGGGCAATTGTAACTCATTATGTCCTGAGAACCAGTTTTGTTTTTTTTTTCCAAGTAATAGCGATATTTTTAAACCACTTACAGACTCAGAGTTGGGACAATGACTAACCAACTAGTATCTTAGCAGTAGATAAAATGTGGCACCATTTGGTGAGGGAAGCAATCAAGAGAAGCAAGATCTAACGGTCATGTATCTGGGGAAGACTCCTGAGAGACCCCNTAAACTTAACTATTAAAAAAATATATATCATGGGGTGGGGGCTGGAGTTGGCTTAGCAGTTAAGAGTACCAGCCACTTTCCTAGGGGACCAGAGTTCAATTCCTGCCAGCACCACATGATGCTCTTATGAAAATTAGGTAGCTAGTATGACCTACAAATGAGCAATTTGCTGCATTGTGCTTTCCTTAGGAAGAACATTCATAATGTCTATGAGTTTCCCAAAGGAGTTACAACCACAGGAAGCTTGGGGAAGGGAAGAACTAGGAGCTAATGGAGAAATGACAAATGTGAGAGGGACAAATGCCTAAGGACACTTCTTCCCAAACCAGGTTAATTTGGGAGTACAATGGTGTGCTGCCAAAACATCTGTGCATGACTTCCTATTTTGAAATATAGTGTTTCAGTCACAATTATCCTCATTTAAAGCAGGGATGGATTTTCTGGCTTTATTCTTTGTGTACTTGTGTGGGGTGTGGGTATAGAGGACAGCTATCAGAAACTCCCCTGATTGCTCTCCACCTTTGGAGACAGGGTCTTTCACTACTGATCCTCCTGCTCATTGATTAGACTAGTCTGACTGGCCAGTGATCTTCAGGGATCCACCTGTGTCCTAACCATATTCTCTACTCCCTCCTACCTTTGGGTTGGGGTTATGGAAATGTGCCAACCATGTCTAGCCTTTAGTTTGTCTTAAGATTTTCTATTTTTATCCTTTGAGTATATGTATGTGTGTATGTGTACCATGTCCATGCCCAGAGCCTGAGAAAGCCAGAAAAGGATGTCAGATCCCCTGAAACTGGAGTTAAAGGTGATTGAGCCAAATGTGGGTGCTGGGAGCTGAACCTGGGTCCTCCACAACAGCATTAAGTGCTCTTAACCACTGAGCCATTTCTCCGGCTCCACCCCCGCCGCCACACACACACACACACACACCGCCACACACACACACACACACACACACACCCGCCAGACAAGGTTTCTCTGTGTAGCCCTGGCTATCCTGGAACTCACTCTGTAGACCAGCCTGGCCTTGAGCTCAGATCCACGTGCCTCATCAAGCCTCTGATGAGATTAAAGGTGTGCGCCACCACTGCCCAGCTCCAGCCCCACTTTTAGTTGAATGCTAAGGTCCCCAGGCTTGCACAGATAGCACTTTACCAACTAAGCCATCTCTTTAGCCTTCTAGATTTACTCTTAATGCTAATCACCAGGCCTGGCAAAAAGTTCTTTCACATCCCAGCAACTGTGGAAATAGGATCTTGGCATATTCAACCAAGACTTTCCCCAGGACTAGCTAAAGGAGAGGGTGTTGACCCAATGGAACAGGAATACCCATACCAGCTTTGACAAGGACGGTCCTTTTTCCTCTGCTAAAAACTGTAAGGAAAACAGAATATGACTCAAGAGCTGTAACCAAATTTGGGAAGAGTTGTTTTTAGCAGGGTAGTGAACTGATATATCAGTATAGGAATTCACTGGCTCGTGTGATTTGGCCAGGATCAAAGGTCCTGAACCTCGAGTTTCTGGAAAACTCAGATCTGGAATAAAATACAAGCAGAAAAAAAGCATACTACTTTTGTGTATTTTGTTTGTGTTCTGACAAATAAAGCTTGCCTGGAGATCAGAGGGTGGAGCTAGCCACTAGTTAACCATAGAGGCCAGGCCATGGTGGCACAAACCTTTAATCCTAACACTTGGGAGGAGGAAGCAGGAATATCAAGAGTTCAAGGCCACCCTGGGCTACACAAGATTGAATCAGTCTAAAAGAGAAACAGAGCCCCCAGCACTTGGGAGGCTCATGCCTTTAATCCCANCACCAGGGAGGTAGAGACAGGATCTTGGCACCCATTGGGTCTGAGGATTCCTAGAGGTAAGAAAGAACTCTAGTGGCTGGTTGCTCTGCTTTTTTGATCTTTTAGCTTTCACTGAATTCTGACCCTGGGTTTTTATTGCTAAGACTAATTAGGATTGCACATCACACTACAAACATAAAAAAATGTTATGTAAAACTTGTAAATTGGGTCACAGAATCTAAATGCCTAAGGATTGGAAGATCCAGAAGGACATCTAGTGCAGCCAATGAAATGTCCATTTTGCTGAGCACTGCACACAGATCTTTATAATGGAACTTGCCCTCTCCCACCTTTAATTACACCCATTTTTGGCACATAGGCTTTATCTGACTGCAATCTTATAACTTTGACTGCACATTTTAATTTCTTGCAGAGTTTAAAAAAAATTCTAAAGTCTGGGAATAGAAAATTTAAAAGTGACCTATATTATCATAACCCCAAAGTTAAGGAACCTTGGCTTTACATCAAGGTTGGGTGCCTAGCTATGTATTAGAATCATCTGTGTAGCTTTTCTTAACATGTGGATTTGTGTAGCCACAACACAATTATGTATAACAATTTAGTTTTGAAGATTAGTGTATGTTATGAAGTCAAGGCATTAAGTCTTAATAGTTACAAATCCCCGCTGCCATCTCATTTCAGGAAAGCACTTCGTTTTTTTTCAGTCCTGGGGCTAAAAACAAAGTCTTACACATGCTAGACAAGTACTCCATCACTGAGTTATATTTTCAGCTCATGTAAGTACATTTTTGGTCTCTTAGTGGATCAAGTTCAGAGCACTAGCCTAACACCTCAGACTTGCTCTTCTAATACTGAGCTATCTGATCTCAGGAGAACCACGTGGTGTTTCACTTTTGTTTCTCCACTCCTGCTGTTACAGTCGGTGAGAGCATGAGGTTTGTTTTGTTGTTTTGTTTTTCCTGAGACAGGGTTTCCTGTCAATCTTGGCTGTCCTGGAACTCACTCTGTAGACCAGGGTGGTCTTGAACTCAGAGGTCCACCTGCCTCTGCCTCCTGAGTGCTGGAATTTAATGAATGTGCCACCACCACCTGGCCTGAGCATTCTTGATTTCTATTTTTGAATTCTTGTGTCTCTATGAATAGTGTGAAACCAGGAAACAGAGTTAAATATATTTTAGGAAGACTGATAAGAAAATGAAAAAGTTGAGGAAATAGTAAGCTTACTTCATGTGAAATTGATCCTTAAGCTAGAAGACATTATGTGATTAATCTTATATAAATGAGGCAAGTGTCTAGACTTAGATCTCTAGTACTTACCACCAAGCTGAGCATTAGCAACAAATGTTCTTGAATGCATGCTCAGAGACATCAGAACATGGTGGACAGACTCAAAAATGAGAATGCCCAAATTTTAGTCAGATCCCTAAGGCATGCCCTGAAGTCTATCACCTAAAGTTTCCATGTACATATGTTCCTCAGGATCATCCTTAAGTCTGACAAGGATAACATCTGGCTAGACAAGCACTGATCCTGGATTTGGAATTAGGCTGTCTTTTGTTTTTTGGCCTTGCATTAGACAGATCTCTCAAGTACATGATAAATCTCTCTTCAGTGTTGTAAGAATCTATGAGAAGGCAAGAGAGAACTGCCAGGGCCCATGTTCCTACACATGCAGGTACACAACAAAGACCAATCTAAATACAAGGCAATATTACAGAAACTACCTGCTGCATACTTTTATAAATCATTTTCCCAGGGGTCAAGGCTCAATAGTAATAAAAATTTTATCTTAGCTAGTTTCTTCATCCTATCTAAGTCTTCACATCCTAATAACCTTTGGAATCCTCAAAAACCAAATTAAAATCATAAGAATCACACTGCCTTCTCCCTCGTTTTGTTCTCAGAACTACAATTTTTCCGCCACTTTCTAAATGCCATCGAGAATGTGAGAATGAAACCCACTGAAACTCAACAAGTGTAATGACTCCTTACTGGGGAATGTTAGTACCACCTCACCCACAGAAATACTATAGGAATTTGGGGAGTGGAGTCGTTTAGTGACAGTTCTCAATCTCAGTAAATCAAAGTATGGAATTTGGTGTCTCCATCAGTCCCTAACCACCTGGCCATTTAGACTGGGGAATAGTGTCAGGGGTCCCCAGAACTTTGCAATGTCAAGGTTTGGGAGGTACAGACAATAAAGGAAAAGGCTGTTTTCTACTTTCTGTCATTTCAAAGCAGCAGCTTGTTAAAGACTTGGTTTGTGTTTCTTTTTTTCTTAAGACTTTGGGGATGGGAAAGCTTATGGAATGTTCACAGCTGAGTTGGTGAATGCTATGTCAGGTGATTACTTAACTAGTTATTGCTTCATGAATACTAGACAGACATAAAGTTCAAAGCTCCAGAATACAGCTAGGACAACTTGCTTATTGCTCAATTAACTCATAATTTTAAAAAAGGAGTATTGAACAAAAACCTTTCCCCAAATAAATTACATATATGTTCATCAGGACCCATTCCTATAAAAGCCACAGTCTTATCTGCTCCCACACCACCCACAATGCATGATCTCATCTGATCTCAGAAGCTTAGCAGGATTGGGACCAGTGAGTATATGCATAGGAAAAAAAAAAAGCCCCATTCCATTTCATAAAACATAACTGCTTAGGCTACAGTTAAAAGAAAATTCTTGGCTTTTAGATATTCAAGTTTTATTTTCTTTAAATTAGCCTCTGAAATGCTTGTGTTTACTTTCCCTTCCAGAAAAATAACTTTAAAGGGTATAAGCTTTGTTTCAACAAAGGAAGAATAAAGCACAACAGAAGTGCCCACTATTGGGAGCAGTAGGTTATGACCAACAGCAGGGAAACATCCTCTTCTTGCTACTCAACAAGATGGGTTCTGTGGTGTCGCATGAGGTGTGAGTTAGAAATGAAAGCTGCACCACACTTTGCACATTCATAGGGCTTCTCCCCCGTGTGGGTTCGCTGGTGGACAGTGAGGCTTGACCTCTGTCTGAAGGCCTTACCACATTCATTACAGGTATAAGGTTTTTCCCCATTATGGATTCTTTGATGAATGAGTAGGTATGAGCTACAAGTGAAGGCCTTCCCACACTCATTACACACATAAGGGAGATCGCCACTGTGAATTCTCTGGTGGACAATAAGGCAAGAGAGTTGACTGAAGGCTTTTCCACATTCACTGCAGTCATAAGGTTTCTCTGCAGTGTGAATTCTCTGATGCACAATAAGGTGAGANAAACAACTAAAGGCTTTCCCACAGTCTTTACACTCATATGGCTTCTCACCAGTATGGCTTCGCTGATGCACAATAAGATTTGCACTCTGGGTAAAGGCTTTGCCACAATCATTACAGGCAAAAGGCTTCTCCCCAGTGTGGATCCTCTGATGGACAATGAGGTTAGAGCTTCTAGTAAATGTCTTTCCACATTCATTGCATTCATAGCATTTTTCAGTTATATGGACTTTCTGGTGCCGAGCTAGTTGCGAACTGTAACTGAAGGCTTTCTCACATTCACCACACTTAAAGGTTTTTTCTAAGGAGTGGATTTTCTGATGTACAGTCAGATTTGAACTCTGAGTGAAAGCCTTTCCACATTTTGCACAAACATAGGGTTTCTGTCCAGTGTGGATCCTCTGATGCACAACAAGGTTTGCACTCTGAATGAAGGCCTTCCCACACTCATGACACTCAAAGGGTTTCTCCCCAGTGTGGATTCGTTGATGCACAACAAGGTTTGCACTCTGACTAAAGCCTTTCCCACACTCATTACATGTAAAAGGCTTTTGCCCAGGCTGTATTTTCTGATTTTTAGGTGGACCAGAACTAAGGCTATATTTCCTCCTAGACTTCTTAGATTTCTGGTCTTCATCTTCTCTGAAGCTTTCAGACAATGGACAGTCTTTCACAGTCACTTTTCTTATATCTCTTTTTTCCCTCTTTATTTTCTGCCTTTTTAACACATTTCCCTTTTCATAAGATTCTGCTAGCTCAGGTCCTTGAAAGTCACCTTTCTGGATTCTTCCTAAAATCATGGGGGGCTCTTCTGCTTCATCACATATCTCTGTTTTTGGAACCAATAACTGTAGGTTCTTGGTTTCAGTACCTGTATTAAGAAACAGGAAATAAAAATGTTAGTTTCCTCTGGCCTAGAAAAAGAACAGGCTCATCAAGGTCAGAATAAATAATTCTATCTTTCCAAATGTACCTCATCAAAGAGGGGAATACCACACCATCCTAGGTTCTGCTGTGTCTGTGCCCTGCCACAGATTTGCTTTCACCAGATTCTATTATATTCCAGTATGAGTGTCACCTATAAGGTCATGTGCTGAATGGCTGGCCCCTCGCTACTGGTGCTTTTGGGGAAGTTATGGAAACTTGAGTCCCTAGTCCCTGTTTATCATGAAGTAAACAATCTCATCTTCCACATAATCCTGCTATCATGCTCTGCACTAACTACTCTGAACTGAAACCTCTGTTATCTGAAGCTAAAAGAAACTTTTTCCTTCTTATATCTGTCAGCAACAACAAACACTTAGCCCAGAGTAATAGGCTGAAGCTCCAGACAACACTCCTGGTAACCTGAAGACCCTGCCTCAAATTAACCTTTTTCTCTTGAGCTGACCAGTTAATTATGGAAAATCCCTACCCATAAAAGACCTTCCAATTTAGGCTTTTTGTGTGTGAGAATGCTAGATAGCAAAGGAAGGATAAAATCTGGGCATGGTGACATACACCTACACAAAGGAAGGAAAATTGCTGAGTCTGAGCCTACCCTGAGTCTACAGCAAGTTCGAGGACAGTCAGGGTTAAACAAAGAGACTGTTTAACTGAAAAAAAAAAAATAATAATAATAATAACAACAACAACAACAAAAAAAAACCCACCAAGGCTGGAGAGATGGCACAGCAGTTAGGAACACTGCTCTTCCAAAGGATTTGGGACTTACAATGCCAAGTAAACATTCTACATCCAGAGCCCCACTAAGTTTCTATATCCGTATCTTTCTTCCTTTCACTCTTTTTTCTTGGTGCAGAGGATTGAATGAAAGTTAAATATGCATTCTACATTTTGAACTATAAACCTTACCCATTTCACNTTTTTTAAGAGATTTGGGATCTGTATAATGGCTTAGCTGGTATAAGTTCTTGCTACCCAACCCTGGTACCCATATAAAAGTGGAAGGGCAGAACTGACTCCACAAAATTGTTCTCTAACCTCTATATGTGCATAGTGGTGCGGGTGAACACATACATGTACACACAGTAAATAAATAAAATTTAATCAGAAAAAGATCTTAGGTAAGTATGACAATATACACCTGTGATCCTAACATCTAGGAGGTAGAGGCATGAAGTTCCTAAGTTCAAGGCCAGTCTGGATTACATGAGACACTGGTTCAAAAGTCCAAAAAACAAACAAAAAAAGATTTGAAATCTATGTTGTTGGCCCTCTGAGCTAGTTTTTGTACCCTTAAGACATGAAGCATATAATCCCACCTACCCACCGAGACATTTCTGACCTATCTAAACATATTCCTGACCCTCATTTACAGGTCACTCCTGCACAAGCAGGATTCTTCATAGCCAATTAAGACTCATTTCATGGGCCAAGTGTAATGGCACAAACCTTTAATTCCAGCACTTGGAAGGCAGAGGCAGGTGGATCTCTTTGAGTTCAAGGCCAGCCTGGTCTACTTAATGAGTTCNAGGACAGTAGAGAGACCCTGTCTCAAAACAAACCAAAACAAACCAAACCAAACCAAATAAGCAAAAGTAATAATAATGAATGATTTAATTAAGTGAGGATAACATCTTACTGTTTTTCAGTCTGTGATGTCTCTTATGATCAGTAAAGCTGAACAATTCCATCTGCTTTTTGGATTTTTTTTTAAATTTCTATACATTTGAATTACCCCACCCCCTTTTAAAAACATTTCTGTGTGTATGTGCACACACCGCACAGTGTGCATGTGGAAGTCAGAGGACAACTTACAAGTTGGTTCTCTCCTTCTACCATATGATCCCTTGGGAGTGAACTCAGGTCAACAGCCTGGCAACAACTGCCTTTACCACTAAGCCATATGACAGCCCTGAATTAATCTTTTAAATCTTTAAGTAATTTTTCATACTAATGATCTGCAATAAATCCTCACAGGTAGAAGGCATTTTTTGTTTTGAGACAGGGTCTTACTATGTAACCCTGGCTGGTCTGGACCAGCTATGTACACCAGGCTGGCCTTAAACTAAGAGAGATCCAACTGCCTCTGCCTCCAGAGTGCTGGATTAAAGGCCATGATACCAAGCTAAAGGTATCTTTTAAGAATTTTTAAATTACATTTATTGGGGGATGGAGGTAGCATGCCAAAATGCACATGTGGAGGTCAGAGGTCAATTTTTGGGAGTCAAAATAGTACTTTCTTTTTCCATTATGTGGGTTGCAGGGATGGAACTTAGATCATCAGGCATCTTTACCTGTTCAGCTATATCACTAGCCCTAAAGGTATTTTTTAATCATTTTATTTTATGTGCATTGGTGTTTGGCCTGCACGTATATCTGTGTAAGTGTCTGATCCACTGAAACTGGATGTACAGACAGTTGTAAGCTGCCATGTGGGTGCTGGGAATTGAACCCTGGTCCTCTGGAAGAGAAGCCAGTGTTATTATTAACTGCTAAACCATCTCTCCAGCCCAAGGTTTGTTTTTTTTTTTTT
>LZPO01017366.1:126281-160057 GCA_001675575.1 Neotoma lepida | reverse complement strand
TTTTTATTATTACTATTATCATCATTATTATTTTGGTTTTCCGAGACAGGGTTCCTCTGTGTAGCTTTGGAGCCTGTCCTGGAACTCACAGATATCAGCCGGCCTCTGCCTCCTGAGTGCTGGAATTAAAGTCATGCGCCACCCCCCAGCCCTGGCTGAACTGATTTTTTAAACAAGGGACATTAAAAAGATTTATGGCTAAAGAGGAAAGAATGATTATCTCACAGGGTATAATTACAAGTATTTTTGAGGGTATTTTTGTTTGTTTGATTTTTATATTTCTCACATCTTCCAAATGTTTGTAATGTTAACATTGTTTATCCTTACTTTTTAATTGTTGCAAAATAACCTATAATTTTCAGTCTTTCTGAAGAGGTTATATAAACATAAAATTAAACATGTCTTAAACATACACATACAGAGTAATTAGCAACTAGATTGGGTGTAGCCTAGTCCCCTATGTGCGAACTTTTGGACTGCACTTGCACGTCATTCACCACGCTGTACTGGTGGTTTCTGCTGTTGTTTCTGCAGTGCTGGGAATCATCCAAAGGCCTCATGCATATTAGACAAATGTTCTTACCTNTGAGGTACACCCTCAGCCATGACTCAATTTCTGTTTCACAACAGTCTTAATAGTATTTCAATATATAGAATAGATAAACATATATGCCTCATTCTGGCAGAGTATTCTAAATTTACTTAACCGTACCGTTTACAACCTTTTCTTTAATAAACATGGGCTTTACTGCTTAGTTTGGTAATAGTTGTTTCCTGTACAAATCATTCTTTTGTCCTGTTGCATTATTCCTTTAGAATGAACTTCGAGGTCTCTAGCCTAAGGGGTTTATATTTATTGTCAAATTGCTTTCTAAAACACTACATAAAGTCAGGCACGAAACTACTAATTAACAGGACCTTTATATCTCAGATAAGCCAACAGAGGGTGTGTGTGTGTATGTGTATGTGTGTGTTGAACTAAGTCAAAAATAATCTATTTTGTTTTAGCTGGATATAAGGAGATTGATTTTTGTTTGTTTGGTTCTATTCCTCTTTGGTTCTGTTACTACAAACTGGTGCTAGTTTTTACTAAATCCCCTTTTGCAGCTTCTAGAGTAATCATACTCATTTTTCCAACGTTAACTTTATTGTACACACTGAATTTTCAAGTAATGCCATGCTTTTCACCACTGNGCCAAATCATAATTTTGGAGGGTTATTCTCCCCGTGATAGGGCTAAGTTTCCCTGGCAGGAAAGCCTTTGAGACTTGTTCCCCCATGTGCACACTCTAAGTTGTCTATTTTGAGTCTTCTGGACAGACTCCAGTGGGCCTCGTGTCCCAGTAGGCCCGGAGCCATCTGGACAGGCCTCTCTCCTCCATCTCGCCAGCAGCCCCCCGCCTCCTGGTCCCGGCCTGCCCAGAGCTACCTCCCGGCCCCGCAAGGCGTTGGGTCGGTGCAGGGCGATCCTGCCCCTCTCCCCGCCCGCCGCGACCCGCTCACCACGGTGGCCCAGCCCGCCAGCGCCAGTTTCGCGTACTGAGACTACAGAGCCTCTCTGCGGTAACCGGGGAGAGAACAATGACCGGACAGGAAGTGCCTGGGGAAGGGCTTCCGGCTCCCCAGACTACAGGCCGATCTCTCTAGCAATCTGGGAGGTCCTCCTCCTCGGTGCATTTCCGAATAGTGATAAGATTGGGGAGGGTTGGGCAGGGGCATTCTTGTAAGGCACGCACCTACCCAGAGCTGCCAAACTGTAGAAAATCTTGATAGATTGTAGGAAACATTTCTGTTTTCAAATTAGCGAACGGTACAGAAAAATTGAAAGAATGAATACTCTTATCATTCATCTGGACAATATTTGCCTTAATTCTCATATATAATTAGGGTCAATTTTGGAAATTATAAGCACCAAAACTCTTTATTTCAAGTATTCAACATGTATCCCTTAAGAATATTCTCCAAATAATACCATTCATTTCCAATAAGAAAAATTACAATCATTCATATTTAGATTTATTCAACTGTCTTAAAATATTTCAAAATNGTCAGGAGTGGTGGTGCACACCATTAATCCCAGCACCTGGGAGGCAGAATCTGGTGCGTTGGAGGTTGGCTTGGTCTACAGAGTGAGTTCCAGGTTAGCTAGGGCTACACAGAAAGACCTGGTCTCAAAAATAAAAATCAAATCTAACAGAAAAACAAAAACAGAGCCAAAAAAAACCCACAAAAATTTCAAAATTGTTCTCTGTCCCCAAATTAGCTTCACAGCACTACAGTTATGGCTTTTTAATTTTGTGTGTTTGAAATGATAAATGCACAGGTTGCCAAGACAACACCCTTCACTCAGGTCCCCTCAATGGGTAAATCTTAAGTAATCTTACAATGTCGAGCCAAGGATTAGTGGCTCACATCTGTGATCCCAGCTCTTGAAAGGCTGTGGCTGGAGGGTCACTATGACTTTGAGACCATTTATTACATGGTTAAGTATTCCACAGTACATGTATGCTAGATTAAATGGGTGCTGGGAATTGAGCTTGGGTCTCTGAAAAAGCAGTATAGAATCTGAACTGCTGAGCCTGCTCTCCAACCCCTATTTTTAATCTTCTGAAACAATTTTTATATTTGTATATATGAATGTCTGTGTATGTGTGCCACATGTATGCATGTGCCCTAACATGCCTCAAGAGGGTTTCTGGAGCTAGTGTTATAGGTAGCTGTGACCCGAAATGTGGCTGTTGAGAACCAAACTCAGGTATTCTGCAAGAGCAGCAAGGGCTCTTAACTGCTGGGCCATGCCTCCAGCCCTAAGCTTTATTTATTTAATGATTACTTTTTTTAATTTTTTATGTGCATTGGTGTTTTGCTTGCATGTATGTCTGTGTGAGTGTGTTGGAGTTAGACAGTTGTGAGCTACCATGTGGGTGCTGGGAATTGAACCAGGGTCCTCTGGAAGAGCAGCCAGTGCTCTTAACCTCTGAGCCATCTCCTCAGCATCCCCCACCCCCACCCCAAGCTTTATTTTTAAAGTCTATTCTTTAGAATTCTAAATTCACATTCCTCTTACCCAAATGAGTATCTTTGTAGTAATTCTGACACAAACAAATTTACATCATGCCATGTACTCTGACCATACATACCTCTTTCATCAACTATGTTGACAAGTGAAGTATTTCACAAAGTATTTTTATGAAGATCCTTTCACTTACCCCTCATGAAAAGGTGAACGAAACAAGCATTATGAAAGAAACTCTAGAGGCTGATGTAATGACATCACATAGTATGAGGAAGAACCAGAATCCAAACCCATGTCTTCCTTTCTAAATCCAGTGCTCTCCCTAGGTTGTTCTCAGGCAGCAGACTCTTCCCACTCAATTCCACATCTCACAACTCTGGATCACACTTTATATAGGTTTTCTGTAGTATTTATGCTATCTTTAAAAATATATGATGTAAACGTTTAGGAACAATGCCCAGTTTTTAAATTAAAAAAAAAATTTTGCTATTGATTACAACTTCACCATTACCTTTTTATGAGACAAACTTGGTTTCTTCAGAGCCTTAAAATGCTCCAAAGCCTCTTTCCAGGGTCAAAAAAGACTATCTTTTAATTAGAAGTTAGATTGTTTTTCTAGGCTTGGAAGTCTAAATGAAGTCTCTTCAATTTGTCCATGAAAGTGGTCATGAGTTTGTTTGTTTGTTTGTTTTTTCCCATTAAGAAGTAGGTATGTCCAACAGTGTCTTAGTTAGGGGTTTTTATTGCTGTGAAGAGACACTATGACCACAGCAACTCTTACAAACATTTAATTGAGGGTAGTGGCTTACATTTTCAGAAGTTCAGTCCATTATCATCATGACAGGAAGCATGGCAATGTGTAGGCAGACATGGTGCTGGCTACATCTTAACCAGAAGGTAGCAGGAAGTCAACTGACTGTCACACCAAGGGAAGCTTGAAAAAAAGAGACCTCAAAGCCTTCCCCCACAGAGACACACTTCCTTCAACAAAGCCATACCTCCTAATAATGCCACTCCTTTTGGGGGCCATTTTCTTTCAAGCTGCCACAGTTACTTCAGTATGATTGCATTTCATTTTACATATTAACTGTATCTTTCTTTTTTACTGTTTTGGGGTTCAAACCCAGGATCTTATGTATGCTGGTAAGCACCCTTATACTGAATCTCTCTCTGGGACTCATATTGCAGCAAAAAAAAACTTCCACAATATTAATTTTTTTGTTATATATGAAGTCTTGAAGTCTGCAAGAATTCCTTTGTGGACTCCACACATTCACTGTGTTTTTCATGGGTCAACTTCCTGATGTAGAGTAAGTTTTTTTCTTTGCCTAAAAACTTTGCAATCATTACACCCATGGGGTTTTCCCCCTGTGTGGATTCTCTGGTGGCCAATTAAATTCCTCTTAGAGCTAAAGGATTTCTAGCATTTCTCACACTCAAAGTTTTTCCTCAGTGTGCATTCTCTGATGTACCACAAGGTTTTTATTCTGACTAAAATCTTTCCCACACTCCCTAAATTTATAAGGTTTCTCTCCACTGTGGATTCTTTGACATACCATAAGATTTTTACTAGAGGTAAGGACTTTTCTACATATGACATTCATAAGTTTTTTCCCTACTGTGAATTTCTGATGTTCAATAATGTTTCTGTTGTAGGGAAAGCCTTTCCCACACTCATTACACTCACAAGGCTTCTCACCAGTGTGGATTCTCTGATGGGCTATCAGGTTTGACGGGGAACTGAAAACTTTTCCACAGACATTGCACTTGTAGGATTTTTCCCTTGTGTGAATCCTCTGATGCTCAATGAGGCCGTTCTTCAGAATGAAGCACTTTCCACATTCATTACATTCATAGGGCTTTTTGCCACAGTGGATTCTCCGGCGTACAAGCATGCCTGAATTATAACTGAAAGCCTTCCCACAGTCCTTGAATTTGTAAGCTTTCTCCTGGGTATGGAGTTTCTGATGGACCATAAAACTTTTGCTCATAGTAAAGGTTTTCCCACACTCTCCACATTCATATGGCTTCTCCCCATTTTAGAGTCTCTCATGGTCAAGAAGGTTTCTGTTGGATCCAAAGACTTTACCACAGTCTTTGCATTCATAGCAATTCTCTCCAATATGGAACCTTTGATGCAAAATGAGGTTTTTCTTCAGAATAAATACATTCCCACACTCATTATATTCATAGGGCTTTTCTCCCTTGTGGAGTCTCTGATGGTCAGGTATGGGATGACTCATCCTTAACAGGCTTGAGGGCCAGTCGGCCCAAACCAGTAAAAAGATAGTTTCTGAGAGCCAACCTGGGTCTGCCTAAGGGCCTTAGCAACAGCAGCTGAGACATGATCTGGAGATGACCTGGACCAATGAGAGGCAGCNATGTCATACCAGAAGATGTATATTCATCAGACCTTCACCCGGAGTGGGGTGGAGGGTATATAAGGCTTGCCTCTTCCTGAATAAACTGAGCTTGTTGTTTCAACATTCTTCCAGAGTCTGCATCGTTGACTCTGTGCCTACTTGGCCCCCTCTCCCAAAGGGAACACCAGCACAGGACCCTGCCACAGTCAGGTAAGTAGCCTGAGTAAAGGTTTTGCCACAATCATTGCATTTGAAAGGTTTCTCTCTGCTGTGCATCCTTTTATGGTCAATGAGATTTAACTCAGAACTGAAAATCTTCCCACACTTTTTACAACCAAAGTCTTCTTCTCTGTGTGGACTCACCAGAGTAAGAGGAGGCTTTTCCCTTGAATGAAAACTTTTCCACATTCATTACACTTGTAAGGGTTGTCTGCACTGTGAAGTCGCTGATAGTCAACAAGGTAGGTAGTTTGAGCAAATGTTTTCCCACATTCATCATATTTATAGGGTTTTNCCCCAGAGTGGATTCTCTGATGCAGAATAAGGCTCTTCTTGAGAATGGAAGCTTTTTGACACTTGTTGCATTTATAAGCTTCTTCCCCTTTGTGGGGCCTCTGGTGGTCAATAAGGTAAGCAGTCTTAGAAAACACCTTCCCACATTCATCACATTTATATGGTCTCTCCCCTGAATGGCGTTGTAGATGTATAAAAAGGCCTGAGTGCCTATGGAAGCCCTTTCCACACTCTTTACATATATATGGTTTCTCCTTGGTGTGAATTCTCTGGTGGTTTAGAAGATAAGCACTTTGAGAGAATGCTTTCCCATATTCATTGCATTTGAAAGGTTTCTCCCCAGAATGGTTTCATTAGTGCATTAGAAGGCTTGAGTGCCAAATAAAGCCTTTTCCACACTCCTTACATTTATGAGGTTTCTCACCAGTGTGGATTCTCTGGTGGTTCATAAGATGAGAGATTTTANTAAAATGTTTACAACATATATCACATTTATAAAGCTTCTTTTCTTCAGTACCTGTTAAACATCCACAAGTAGCTGAATCCAAGGTCAAGTTTTCTTCAAATTCCCTCCAATCACTTTTCTGGTGGGGTCTTTTTCTTCTCTTATTCACATTCACAAAGGGAACCTTCCTTCACTATATCTACTCTTTCCCTGGTTTCATTTTTTGATTGACTTGTCAAAACTTGCCATTCACACTCTTTTTCAAAATCAAAGACATGGGAAATATGTTCTTGAAGTCTTTTTGATGTTTCTTTTTTATAGTCTGCTCTTTGGAAAATACTCAGCTTTGACGTCACNTCCTCATTCTCGGTAATGGTATCCCATTCTGGTAAAATGAATTAAATGCAAAGTTATCAAATTGTTATATTTTTGAAAAGATAATTTGTTGTTGTTTTTTCTGGTGCTAGATTTGGAACCCAGGGCTTTGCATATGCTAGGCAAGCATTCTACCACTGAGGCATACCCTCAGTCCATGCTTCTTTTGAGACAGGGTCTCCCTATTGTAGCATAAATGGCCTTAAATTTACTGTGTAGATCAGGATAGTCACAAATTCATGAGTTCCCTGTNCATCTGTTTCCTAGGCTCTGGAACTACAGGGTAGCACCACCATGACAGTCTGTCTCTCAGTTTCTCTGTCTCATCTTGCTATGTAGCCCAGCATGGTGCTAAACTCACAGGTCTCCTGTTTTAGCTTCCCAAGTGCATATACTACAGGTGTGTGCTCTGAATCCTAGTTTGAGAACAAAATCATTAAATGGTTTAAAAACATGCTATAAGGATACATGCAGCATGTGTTTATTTACTCATTTTTGCAGTGCAGGATGGAACCCAGGGTCTTGCACATGCTAGGCAAATGATCTCTCAATGAGGATATACTTTTAAAACATTTTTTAGATTTATTTGTTTTTATTTATTTATTTTATGTGAATGGATGTTTTATCTGCATGCATGTCTGTGCACCACATGCATGCCTAGTACTGACAGAGGCTGGAAGAAGGCATTGAATCTCCTGAAGCTGAAGTTACAGATTGTTGTTAGCCACCATGTGAGTGCTGGGAATCAAACCTCAGTCCTCTGGATGAGTAGTAGTACTCTTAACCACTGAGCCATCTCACCAGCCCCTCAGGGATATACTTTTATATGCATATAAAAAGGAGAAACTTTCATAAAAAAGAGATACAAAGCTGAATGCCACACTGACAGAATCTTATAAATGGACCAATAAACAACTCTGTGGGGACACTTCTACACGCCTATGCATAAGTACATGTAGAGGCGAGAGGTCAACAACAGGTATCTTCTTCAACCATTCTTCACATTATTTTCTGAGACAAGGTATTCCACTGTACCTGGAGTTATAAATGGTTATAAGTCATCATATAGGTGCTGGGAATGGACCCTGGGTCCTCTGCAAAACAAACAAACAAACAAAAAACAAATGCTCTTAACCACTGAGCCATCTCTCAAATGTACTAAACTCTAAAAAAACATTTTCTAAGGCTTAAAAAAATCATAAAAAACACTGAAAAGAAAACAAACAATAAAAGAAGCACAATATTTTACAAAGGAAAAGCAATTATTGTAGGGAAAATGGGCTGACTAAAGAAACCCACCCTGACCCTGGAGCTCAGACCAGGGAAAGAAACACAGCCTGGGTTTGGGACCTGAGCCAGAGAAATGAACACTTTATCCTCAAACCCAGAACTAAGGAAACATGCCCTGACTCTGAAAATAGTACCAAAATAATACTCTTAGTCCCTAGAATCACAATCAGTGAAAGATATGTGCCCTGGCCTTATAATTAGTGTCCAAAAGCCGGTGAAAGAAACACAGTTTGGCTCTCACATCAGGGTCATCTTTGCCCCTTGCCCACAAAACTGACCAATTCTAGGGCAGGAAAAAACTAGCCAACCCCTGTTGACTCCGCCCCCCAGCATCCTATATAAACTGCCCTGCCTGGGCAGTTGTGAGCTATTTTCTCTACCCTGGTAGAGGTAGCTACTCTCCTGGACTCCTCCTTCTCAAATAAATCTCTTTCTCAAAAGAGTTTTGGGTATGAAGATCTTCATTTGCTGGCACACAGAAGATCTTCGCTGAGATGTCCCACAGTGGACTGAGCAAAGAGGAGGTGGACAGAAGAACTTCGCTGAGATGTCCTACAGTGGACTGAGCAAAGAGGAGCTGAGTAACATCTTAAGCCTGAGAAGCAGAGCTCTGCTAGGAAGCCCCCTTAAGTGGGGGCTGAGCAAAGCTCAGCTGTAGCGGCTCTCCGGAAGAGAAGCAGGATTGCTATATCCTGCGGGAAGACCGTCTCCCACCACACCAGGTATAGCCTTACTCTCCCGAATTGTATACTCCAGGATACCCTTCCCTGCTGAAGCAGTTCCAGGCCTGACTCTCCTGAGCAGTCAGAATAACTTCCCCTCCAGGGCTGGACTGTTCCTTTGCAGCCCCAGCCATCAGAGCTGTTCCAAGCAGCTCGAAGTGTCCGGGACACCTACAGGGCAGAGCTGTTTTAAGCAGCTCGAGGTGTCCAGGATACCTCGCCCTCCAGGTCTGGACTGACTCTTTGCAGCCCCAGCTGTCAGAGCCCACAGAGTTGCAACTTTGTTGCTTACAATTATAACAAAGAAGAATGTAGAAAATACACAAATAAGAATAAAATGGCCAATGCACATCTAAAGAGAATAATCAGAAAGGAAAACAATAATTCCTATTGTTCATTTACCGAATAAAGGCTTAATTAAACACAAGTAAAATCACAAGCACTTACAGGGAATAGATCCTCTTGTGCATTTTTTGGGATCATCAAATTGAAATTTCACTGGTAAAAAGCAATTTGGTAATATGCTTCAAAGTTTAAAATTTAAAGACTATTTGAACTACACCACACCATCACTGCTGAGATACTGAAAAACATATTTTCATATTTGTAAAACTACATGGTGTTAATTACAATAGACAATAAAATTAGAAGGTTGCTAGATACAAAATTATTATATAAAGTAATCAGGTTTTAGTCAGGCATGGTGGTACACACCTTTAATCTCATTACTCAGGAGGCAGAGGCAGTAGGATCTCTGTGAGTTCCAGGTTAGGCTGGTCTACAGGACAGCCAGGGCTATAGAGAGAGACCTTAGCTCAAAAACAAAACAAAACAGGAAACCAAAATAATAATAAGTAAATAATTTTTTAAATAAGGAAATGACTACTTTACTGTACAAATTAGGTGGCAATACAGAATACTTGAAAAATGTAATAACATGAGATCAACTTTATAAATCCAAATACATACTTGAACAGTGTAAAAATAGCAGCAAGAATGAAAAAATCCCAAATCCATTTTAAAAATCAAAGAGAATAAATCAAATGTTGACAGTGGTTGTCTGTCTAATATCTGTTTCCTAAAGTGCATGCTACATTTACAATAATGATGATGATGATGATAACCACAACAGAAGGTTAATGAACTGCAAGTGAGAAATATGGGAAGGGGATGGGGACTGGAGAGATGGCTCAATGGTTATGAGAATTATGGGAGGGAAGAATCCTTACCTCAAGAGGTCACATTCCCATAATTCTCCAGCATCACATCCCAGTACAAAGCCCTCTGAATTGGGCCCAGAAACGCTCATTCCTCTGAAGTGAAGCACACTGATACCTCCTCAAACATGACCAACTCCTGAAATGACAGCTACATGTGAGACCACCTAAGCCCATGAGCTCCCCTCACAGAAAGACATCTTTTACTTCAGGCAAGGCTGTGGGATAGGCAATGGGCATTAGGGAGACAGAAAGTGACCTTAAAGTCTGATTTCACAGCACAGATCTACATTTCATGGTGGGGACTGGTGGGATACTCCAGCATTAGGAAGGAGAGGGCCACTTCACAGCAATTAGGAAGTGCAGCCTAGAAGGAACAAAGGTGCAAACCTCACCTGGGGCTGGGCTGTTAGGAGCATAAGTACCATTAATTGATTTCTTGGGTTCTCTTCCTAGGAAAGGGTAGAAGCTTCAGAAACAGAAGACTCTGAGGAGGGACAAGATGCCACATGTGAGATGATTGCTGTTCTTGCCTAACATCTGCTACAAACTGGCAAGCAGGAAAGACTCAGAGCTGTATTGGCTCTAAGGCAGTATTGCCATAACAAGGCCCACAGACCTTTTTCTGAGTAGCTTCCCTGTGCAAGCTGGTCGGAGGAACCCAGGGAGAGACAGGGGACAGCAGCAGGAAGAGCCTAAAAAGAATAGTATTTTTAGGGATTCCTACACCCGGCAGAAGATGAAACTCCCTGGGAGTGGGAGATGAGGCACAGAAAGGTCCTGGAGAGGTAGGTACCTTGTAGAGGATCCTGGAGGCTGTATACTGTTGGCTCATCAGAGGTGGGAGAAGGTAGTGTCATTTCTTGAGTACCCATCATTTCCTGCAGTGTATCCAGGGATTGACAAAGACTGGGACCTGGGACCAAGCAAAATCAATGGATCTGGTTTTTGTACTTTTAGAAAATGGACTCACTCAACTACCATGGACCTCTTTATGCCATTGATCTAGATCTGCGTGATCAGAAAGACCTCCCTCACGAAGGAACATCAAACAACAATGAAGCTTGACCCTGAGGAGGCGGTCAGAACCATGGCAACAGATGCCAGTCCTTCATGTTAAGAAGGGCATGAAAGCAGGAAGCACTAACTAAGAGCATGGATTTAACTTCAGACCTTGTTTTAGATCATACTCAGGTTCATTCACACATCTACTCACTTGGGCCTTTACCTAGTCCCTTTTGTTTCACTACAAGTAACACTGGAAGCTGGGCATGATGGCATGTGCTCATACCCCTAGCACTTGGGAGGGTGAGACAGGAAGACCTTCAAAATAGAGAGTAGAGTACATAGTGAATTCAAGGCCAGCCTGGTCTACACAGCAAAACATCTCAAAACAATGAGACGTAACACTGGAGGGGTGTCTAGACATCTGATTTATCTTCCAGCTAGCTATAAAACCTAAAGCACACCAAGGAATGCTTTTCTACCTCAGTTTATCTCTTAAAATAAGATAGATTAATAATCTATAAATAGATATATGGTTCTATAATTGTTGACTTTTAATAAAATAAACAAGCCCATCCTTGATGCCGTTGCCAAGTCTGAGTTATGGTTCAGACTTCCTGCATACAAGTGTTTTCATGAACTACAGGCTAAAGGAAAATAATCAGAGTAAGATCAAATACAAAATTTATATGCAGGAGAATGTCATCGTGAATTTTTGCATAATAAACATAGGCTGATATTTAAAAAAAAATCCCAGCCGTCAGAGCCCACTGAGTTGCAACTTTGTTGCTTACATTTTGGTGCCGGAACCGATCAAGCCCTCTGAGTTGCAACAATAAACATTTTCCTTCATGGCTTCCAGGTTTGGAGAATTCATTGGAAAACACTTTAGACTCTGAACATGATGGAAGTCTAGAGTTGATGAGGAATAGATAAGGGAAGAATAATGGAGTGGGAAGGATCAGGTATCAGGAAGGTCAGCTCTGTTTTTCCAATAGTCTAAGCAAATGATTTTTATTCTAAGTAAAGAGGTAGTACATACAAGACAACTTAGAAATACGTGGCATTCTTGGTAACTCATATATGAGTGATGGAAAGGTAATTTTTGTTTGCTTGTTTTGTTTTTCAAGACAATGTTTCTCTGTGTAGTCCTGGCTGTCCTGGAACTCCCTCCCTTTATAGACCAGGCTGGCCTGAAACTCAGATCCACCTGCGTCTGCTTCCCCAGTGAGCTACCATGCCTGGCTTGATGGAATGGGATTTTAAGAAGTTATTTAAAATACCTTTCTACAACTGATAAGTTCTATACTTTACAANTTTTTACTGTTGTTGTGTGTGCCAGATGTGTGCATGGATGTGAGTGTGCAGGCACTCACATGCTATAGCAAATATATGAATGTCAGAAGACAACTTTGTGGAGTCAGTTCTCTCCTTCCACCTTTATGTGGGTCCTGGGATGGAACTCAGGTTGGTTAGGCAAGCTCCTTTACACACTGAACCACCCTACCTGCTCCTAGAGTTCCTCAGGCAAGTGCCTTTACACACTGAGCCACCTCACCTGCTCCTAGAGTTCCATATTTGCAAATCAAAACAAACNCCACACTTTTCTTGCTTTTCAAAAAGGGTTTATGAGGCAGCAATCGAAAGTAAAAGGTTCAGAAGCTGAGTGATTCACACATGAGCATCTGGGCTATTGCATGGGAGCAAACTATAAATCCAAGAATACTAAGTCCCAAAGTCCAAAATAATGCCATTTTAAAGATGAGACACGTGACACCTGCTTTCAATCACTAGCCTGAGATAAAGCTTTAATCTGTCAGGCCAAAAAAGAGAAATGACCATAGTTATGGCCAGATTGGCAAAGACTTTTAGCAGAAGACATCATTTTTCTGAATTTATAGCCTTAGTACTTAAGTGATGAAATGTATTCCTCTGTAGAGACAATGGTTTGCTCTTTTCAGTTCCATTAAGTTATAAAATTGGATGACAATTAACCCATCCCTAAACACCAAAACAAACCCATCTGCAGAAGACTGGGAACCACTGCCCTAGGGACATGTCAAACATTAAAAGCCTTGCCATGTTGCAAGAAGCCTGGAAAGGCAGACATCGAGCTGATGTAGAGAACCAGCCTACTGAGCTCACTCTTGCATTCTCCCTGCCACCCTGACACAAGCGGCCAAGCCGGACCTGGAACTCCTGATCCTCCTGCCTCAGCATCCCTAGCGCTGTGACAGAGGATCTCGGAGGGCAAGCCCACAGTAGCGTGGCTCACCGCCGGAGGCTCCTCCCTCCCAGCCCTGGGTATCCACTTCCGGCGCTCACCATGCTCTCTAGCTCTCGGGGTCCAGCCTGAGAAGGCCGCCTGCAGACAACACAGGAAGTAGAAGACAAAGCCCAGAATAATGGCCCAACCAGGTACTGCGACTTCCGGTTACTCATGGGAGAAGGGGGTCCTCCCCCCCCCCATACCACCCCAATCCTGACTCTCTAGGAAGCTACATCTCCATGACTCGTGAGCTCAGAGACAAAGATGTTTCCAGGCAGGGAACCGCACATTTAGATTAACAAACAAAAACTAGAATATAAACATTGCTTGTTACATGTCTGCCTTTTTCACACACTTAACTTTGCTCCTTTACAAGAATCCTTTAAGATAGACAATATTGTCCTAATACTGGAAACTAAGCTTAATAAGCTTAAGTACTTTTTCTGACAACTAACTAGCAAGGCTTTGAAATCCAAGGCAAGTGCTCTTTCCTACAAAAGCTTTTATCCTCACTGAAGCAGATCACTCTGGACTCGGAGGTCAGACTCAGGGAGAAAGGGGGCTGGAAGAGCCAGGACTTGGATCGGAGCAGATCTTCTCTTCAATGTTGTGAATGTTTATCCGTGAACAGGTCTCGGAAAAGTCATGCTGTTAGGGTCCGAGAATCCGGGAATTATCCACCACAAAAGATCGGGGACTAGCAAGCCGAAAATGTATTTAGAAAAACTGATACATCCGGGAGGCAGTGGGGTTCAGGCTCTAAACCGCGTCCCGGAGGAAAGGGGCATCAGCCAGGGTTTTTTTTTGTTGTTTTTCGAGACAAGGTTTCTCTGTGTAGCTTTGCGCCAAACTTTCCTGGAACTCACTCGGTAGCCCAGGCTGGCCTTGAACTCACAGAGATCTGTCTGCCTCTGCCTCCGGAGTGCTGGGATTAAAGGTGTGTGCCACCACCNCCCGGCATATCAGCCAGTTTTAAAGCGGAAAAAAATCACCAAGAGACAGCTCCGGAGTCCCATCCAATCATAATGTAATATAGTTGGGGACTTTCAATGGTGACACACTTCCAACCTATCAGGGAGTTCTGTGGTTTGGTCCGGACAGGCTCTGGGCCAACCAATCAGAATAAGATTGAACGCTTGTGGTTTACACCCGTGAGAGGAGATTGGGTGGCTAAAGCCCAGCCTCAGGAAATCATTGGTAGCAGCTCTGGACAGAATGGCAGACTGTGAGAGAGCAGTGGAAAAATGGTTTTATCTAATGGCTTAAGAGGTCTACTTAGGTAACTATGAAAAGTAACTTCACATTGGAGCAATCCCTTCTTCATTCTAAGAACAGCTGGCTCCTTAAAGTGGCTCAAGCTGATTTCTTTCCATTCTTAATGGGGGCAAGAAGAAGAGGACAAGGTTATAAGAAAAGATGTTTACTGAAGGAATCACTACTTCCTGCAAAAAGAATGTTACGACTCTGATTTTATAATATTAGAGGTGATTAAAGTTAACCTGCTAACTAAAAAAAAAAAAGTGAGCATTTTTTATTTACACTGAACATTTTAGAAGGGAGGTTTGTCAGAGGATAAAGAGCAGCAGTGAAACTCGGCCTCATGTGATTTACATACAATTACTCAGCTCTTTGGTTTCAATTTTCTTCCAAGTAAAGACATATAGTGGGGCTGGAGAGGTGGCTCAGAGGTTAAGAGCACTGACTGTTCTTCCAGAGGTCCTGAGTTCAATTCCCAGCAACCACATGGTGGCTCACAACCATCTTTAATAAGATCTGGTGCCCTCTTCTGTATACATAATAAATAAATCTTAAAAAAAAAAGACATATAGTATGCACCATCTAAAATGCAGTACATACTATTTAAAAAAAAATCTCTAAGCACAGGGAGAACACATTCAAGCTTTGTTTTATAGATTTCCCTTTAGTCAAAGACATATNAAATGATATTTTGTTACCCACTTTCTTCTCAACTCAGACAAGTATATACACTTTTATTCCACATAGTGATCTATACAATCAAGTCATTTGTGGCCCAAAACACCGATTCTTCATGTTCTTTAGGGACTGAAACTGGCCTATGCAGGAAGCTAGAGATGAAGCCAAGTTAAGCAACACACACAGTCTCATGATGCCTACTTCAACAGAATTCATTTCTGATGGAAAATGGAGAATAACAGAAGAGAAGGGTGGGTTGAAGAAGACCAAACCTAGAAACTGAAGAACTGTGCAGGAATTTCTGTCCTTAGGGAATGCACAGGGTTCCATGAGGCAAAAAAATACATTCAGACAGTCCCTAGATTCACAGCCCATTGTGAAAAAGTAGTCGGGAATACATGTTCAAGCTAGAGAGGTAAAAGTCTTAAGAGGAAAATGTGTACCCAGTTCAACTCGTACAGCAGAATATTTTATCCGACAGGTACTTGTAAGGACTTCTGTGTACATTTACTCCTGCAGCTCAAGGCAGACACTGGCCAAAATGAGTGGGGCCTCAAGAGACTACAACCTCAATCTTCTTGCAGAAGGAAACACGAACATGTTCAGTATTCAGACCTTCAGGGATGAGAGGGCACACGATCCTTTCTAGGAAATATTTACTTTTAAATGCCACAAGGTCTTTACATGAAAACAATCTATTTGGAGTCATTTTAGACGCTATGTCACAGGTAGAAAAATGACATACCGACTAGAGGAAATCTGCTCAGCCATATAGAAGGCGTCAGCAACTCGGCTAAGTGATGCATGCTTCTGAATGCAGCAGTTCTGCTCTGGACCCTGAAAACCCTGCTTTGAGTAAGTATGCAGACAGACTATTGTATCATAAAATGATATGTAAGCTATCTTATCAAAATAGAACAAAACCAAATGACCCCTTTTGAAATAAACATACAACCCCCACATTCCTTCATTGCAAGAAACATATAAACCTGAAAACTAAATTATGAGGCACAAAAACAGGCCACAAATTTCAGAGAAGAGCATTTTCCTTGTCAAACATCAGCCAAGTAATTGTCCAGATGTGATCACCTTTCATAGAGGTCACTTCCCAGGAGAACATCTGTTCTCCCTTTCACATATGGAATCATCACAGTTAGCAGAGGTCCTTTGTATAATTAGGAAAACATGAAATTCAAAGACAAATTCGAGATCAAATCCTAGCTCCAACTACTGACTAGCCAGTTACATAACATCATGGAAATTTAATTCTCCTATACAATTATAGGCAGAATTAAATGAGATATCAATTCCTCAGTAACTTCTGAAAAGACTGTGGACATGAGACAAACAGTATTGACTTGAGGAATTTATTGTATACAAGAGGAATTAGTAATGGAGAGATTCTAAATATAGTTAGATGGATTTTGAACTAAGGAATTAAAATTGATAGTGATTAAAGATAGGCTAATACCTTCCTGAAAGCTTGCCATAAAGATCAGGATGTTATAAATGAGTGGTACAGTGCTTGGCTAGCATGTGAGGTCCCAGGTTCAATCCCCAGGCATTGGAAATCCAGTTGCATTTGTCACATTAATTAATCAGCACTCTGCCCCCACTTTGGGGAAGCACTTTTTTCAATAGTAATAAACTATAGAAGAATGTTCTGCTCCTTTCCTCCAGCCCTATCTTTGGAGAAGCTGTGTGAAGAAGCATGCAGCTGTGGCCAGTGGCTTGCAACCATGAGATAATGAAAAATAAAAGCAATCTGATGAAAAATTTATGAAGTTATTGCAAGTCGGATGAACTGCTGAGTTACAAAAACAAAGTATGAGCTGCTTAATTCTAGATTACCTCTTCAGAAACAACAAAACATTTTAAAGATGTAAGTTATTACTACTTAGAATCCTGTTAATTACACCGGAAAATATGCTAAATGCTAAACATCTCAAGTTATTTTCTTTCAGAAGTGTTTAGAAACATGGCTCCAATAACTTTCACTGAGCTATTTGTTTCTGCCATGTACCAGTCTTGGCATACATCACTAGCATCATCTCACTTAATCCTCACAGCAATCCTGTAAGGTAAACCAGAAATCTGAGCAATGAAATCATTTGTCCAAAGTAGTTAAGCTGATACTTAGCAAGTGGATCAGGACACAGGTCTCTCAACCTAACTGTATTTCACCGACTCAGCCCCAAATAACATGATGAAGGCAAAATTCTCCACTTTCTAGTTTTTGAGCCTACAATTTCTCCAGTTCATTAAGAGAAAAAAAATTTTTTCCTAATTGTTTAGACATTTGCTGGAAGGACGGAGCTCGGGTAGCTGTCCATCATGGATGATTATTGTACTACCCAAGAAGAGAAGGTGCACTAATTTCCTTTGCTGTTCTTTTAACCTAACAGTGATTATATAGTCAACTTACCTTAAAACTGCAAAGAACAAAAGGCAGCACTGGTTTTACCAGTAGGAAGTGGCNTGCCAGTATTAGGGTGAATCCCAAGCTTTTTAAGAATATATAATAGGTACTTTTCCTACCACCACTGAATAAAAATGAGAACATATTCATTATATTTAAAATATACTATTTTCTCAAATATAAAATTAACACTCTCGTAAAAAAAATCTAGAAAGCTTAGAAAAGTACACAGAAGAAAATAGAAATCACCTACAACTTATTATCCAGAGATAACCATTGTTGAAATTTAGGTTTGGCCCTCTTTCTCTTTCCCCATTTTTCCTAGGCATAAATATTTTATCTGGATATTTTATTCTTTCATTTTCCATATTATTCAAAATTCCCCCATGGCACACATTAAAAATTCTTTAAAAACAGACTGGCTTCAGAGGCATAATCTGAATAATTATCATTTGTTTCATCCTGCACATGTAATAATCTTATGCTGGCACAAATATCCCTTTTGTTAAACTTTAGTCACTTATGATTTTTCCCTGTATGGATTCTTAGAAGCAGAATTAAGCTTAATGTTACTAAAAATCTAATTTTCAGAAAAGTAGCCTTATAGCCAATTTTCCTTTTTTTCTAAGACAGGGGTCTCACTGTGTGGCCCTAGCTGGTCTAGAACTCACAGAGATCTCCCTGTCTCTGCCTCCTAAATGCTGGGATGAAAGGCATGTGCCATCACACCTGGCCCACAAACAATAAGGTTTCTTTCTCTTTGTTATGTTTTCTTTGATGTTGAATAAGCTGTGAGCTATATCGATAGGCTTTCCCACACTCACTGCATTTATAGGGTTTCTCTTTAGTATGGGTTCTCAAATGTAGAATAACTTGAGAAGTCTGCCTGAAGGGTTTCCCACATTCATTACATTTATAAGGCTTCTCTCCAGTGTGAACTCTCTGATGATCAATAAGGTTTCGATTAGAAGTAAAAGCTTTCCCACACTCATTGCATTTATAAGGTTTCTCTCTACGATGAAGTCTCTGGTGTTCATTAAGAGTCTTCTTCAAGATGAACGCTTTCCCACACTCATCACACTCATAGGGCTTCTCTCCACTGTGAATTCTCTGATGGTCCATAATCTTTGTACTAGAGCCACATGTTTTCCCACACTCTTTACATTTGTAAATCTTTTTTCCTCTGTGCATTCTCTGATGTTGAGTAAGGTTNGAACTCCTGCTAAACGTTTTCCCACACTCTATACAAGTGTAGGGCTTCTCACCAGTGTGAACTCTATGATGAGAAATAAGTCCTGAACTATGACTAAAGGCTTTTCCACACTCTTTACATTCATATGTTTTCTCTCCATTGTGNATTCCCTGGTGCCGAATGAGATGTGACTTACCACTGAAACATTTCCCACACTCACTACATGTGTATGGCTTCAGTCCAGTGTGGATTCTCCGATGGACCACAAGGTTGGAGCTATGACTGAAGGCTTTCCCACATTCCTTACACTTATAAGGCTTCTCTCCTGTGTGGATTCGCTCATGCACAGTGAGGTTGGCACTCTGACTAAAAGCTTTTCCACACTCGGTACACACATACTGTCTCTTTACACCATGACCTCTTTCATGTGTTGGAGAGTCACAGCACTGACTACCATCATTTTCACATTCTTGGTCACTCCCTTCTGTGAGTGGTTTACTATCTTCAAATGCCTTATGTTTGAACTTCCTCGTCTTTCTGCTCATCTTCTCATGCTGAGGGCATTCCAATGGATCTTCTAGTCTTATCTTTTCCTTTTAATTTTTTTTTCACTTCCTTGGCAACACTTATGTGGAATTCCCGAGGATAAAATGTGATTCTGATTTTTCAGGAATGGTGCTTTAGAATCAATACCTCCTCAGTTTATTTCACCATCTGACAAGAGAAAGAGAAAGTGTACANGTCCCAGTTTGTCTGCAATAGGGTAAGAATTATTCAAGGAAGACAAGATGTAGTAGATCACAGGGTCTCATGTAGAAGGGCAAGTGTTCAAAGGCAGAGAACTGTTCAACATGATGAGAAAAGTGAAGTTAGACCAAAGGCAATAAAAAGTTAAAGACAGAAGTGAAGAAGAACACAGCAGGTCTAGTCTCAGAACATATAATGAACAGTATAAAATCCACTCTATTTTCTTCTTGCTCAACTCTCTAAATGGGATCAAAATAAAAGAAATAAATGAAAGGCAGGGTCAAGTAAAATCTAGTACCAAGAAAAAGTATACTGAAAGGTCCTTTGGTTCAGTTAGTTGTTCTTGCTGAATGAACTACTTCCTTAGTAACTTAGTAACAGTGATGCAATGGCTAGCAAACACTCAGAACTACAGAATAGCAACTAAGATTGTTTTAGGGTATGACTAAGGTTTCAGCTTTTTCTCAAGGTCTGGGCACCAAGCCCCAGCCCACATCTCTGTATTTAAGCTGCTTGGTGGCCCATCACACCATCCTTCTAATACTGATGCTGAGTCATATACAGCATCGCTTGCAGGGCTTATCTGAGCTGGAGTAAGCTTTTTGTGCTTATTTCAGGTGTCTTTTTCAGTATGTTAATCATTCTGAAAATGAAATTCACTGTGTAAACTTGAAAGGCTAAATTGAGGGAAAGGGTTTAAGAATAACAGAGGATCTCTGCCAGGACTGTGCACGGTATAACAGTAAAGTCCCAAACATGGTAAAGAGAGTAGGGAGCAGCACCATCAAGAGGGACTGAGACACAAAACCATGTATCAGGAATAAACAGGAATTTTCCAATCCACGGGACACAAAACTCTGCACATGTAGGTAACCTCAGCACACCTCAAATCTGGAGGTGCTGACTGTGAAAGCACACTGACAGTGACTTTGTAAAACTAATGCATGACTATGTTTCTTCTCACTGTGCTCCCTTTCAGACTGACTGTTGAACAGTTAAACATACAGAAGATATGATCTTGCACCTTACATCCTTTAACTAATAAAAATGAGACTATAGAGCTATTTTGAGGATTTGACCAGAAGGAAATCTAACTATTACTACCCTGTACTTGATTGGATAGGAAATTCCCTCAAGATGTCTTAGAATTCCCAGGCATTCTGAAGATAGGGTTGGAGAAGTCAGAGGAGAGAAAGATAAGGCTGTGGGGTCAGCAGGGCACCAAGGGTATCTAGACAAATAGTCCCCAGAGCGCAAGCTCAGGCAAGCATTGAAAAGTGTGAAAAGGCTAGGCTTTTCCCAAGGATGCTATACTATTTTGACTCACCAGTCATCTTCTTGTCTAGTGCCTTTGAGCAATGGTCATACGGTCATTGGTCATTAACTATACTGTGGTTAGGAGTAATAAATATCTAAAAAATTAATTTATTTATTAATTAAAAACTCAAGAGACAAATGAGAGAAATGTTTAAACTGAAAACAAACCAAAAAATCAAGGGTCTACCTGACCTCAGAGACAGAAGCCTTACTGCAACAAAGGCTGACACCATAACAGAAAAAAAAAAAAAGATACATGACTACATAAAACTTTCTGTGTTAAAAAAAATAACGAAAGTGAAATATAAATGATAGGTCACCTTGCAAACAACTGCCGGCGTGTGCATGTCTCCTCTTCTCTCACATGCGCACTTGAAGCTCCTCAGCCCTAGGGAACAGGGTTATTACACTTGCCTGTGAGTGACATATACTACCTGTCACTAGAGAGCTTAGCAAATATTATCTTCAGTGCTAAGTTGAACATGGTCATGATTTTAGCTAATATAAGTGCACTCAGAGATGGTGCAAAGTTAGTCCACTGCACATCACAACCATCATCCTTCTTCTACCTAGTCATTCTTTTAAGACTTCATATTCCAGGAGTTGGAGAGATGGAGCAGTGGTTAAGAGCACTGACTGCTCTTCCAGAGGATCTGGGTTCAATTCCCAGCACCCACATGACATCACAACCATTTGTAACTCCAGTTCTAGGGGCTCAGACACCCTCTCTTGGCCTTTATGGACACTGGACATGCACATGGTACACAGACATACATGCAGGTGAACACTCATATACATAATATTATATATATATAATGGCCTCTCTGTTATGTAGCTCTAGCTGTCCTAGAACTTGTTAAGTAGACTAGGCTATCCTGGAACTCACAGAGGTCTGCCTGCCTCTGCCTCCCAAGTGCTGGGATTAAAAACATGCACCACTATGCCAGGCTGCAATAATTTTTAAAAGAGACTCCATATTCTAAATAAATATGACAACATATTTGTATATTAACAACTATATCTCAACATAACCATCCAAGAGTCTACATTCCCTAAGAAATTGACTAGTCACACTATTTATAGACTGTCGGAATGTTGGAAGCTGGAAGNGACATATTAGTATAGCAGACGTTTTTGCTTTTGTTTTTGTTTTCAGACAGGATCTTACTAGGTAGCCAAGGATGACATCAAACTCATAGTAATCTTGAGTCCTGGAAATTGCTCCACATTTTATGTGGTGGGACTACCACACCTAGCTCTGAGATTTATATCCAAATGGACAGATAGAGAAACTAGACCTCACAGGAGCACTAGGATTCAAATCTAAGTCCCATGGCACCCAAGTCTGAGGTCCTTCTTATCATTCTTTCCATCACCCAAACTCTATCCCTCAGGGTCCAGAGGTTTCCCCCTCTCATTTCTGTGTTTTCTCTTACCTGATAATATCCTCGGGAAAGTCTCCCTGTCTGTCAGACATAGTGGTATAAGTATATAATCCCAGCACTTGGGAGGTAGAGACAGGAGGATCAGAGTTCAAGGCCAGTCTTGGCTACATAGCAATTTTGAGAGTAGCCTAGGGTATCTGAGGCCTTATCTTAAAACAGAAAAAAATAAGGGGGAAGGGAATTGAAGGGAGGAGAAAGGAAAGGATTCCTTTCAATCTTGATCCCCATTTTCTCTGGTAGGTAAGATTCCTGTCTCCAGACTAACATCACAGGCTGACTAGCTATGGCTTATTGGGAAAGAAGAGAGTAACTCACCCTCATCATCATGCACAGTAGCTTCACTCCAAAAGATGTGCCCAGCAGAAATTCTGCCTGATTGCCTCCTTGGGTTAAGTGCAGAAGTTCTTGACAGGTTCTGAATCACTGTAAACAGATACAATGAGAGAGTTCTCTGAGACCTCAACTCCAATGATGTACACTCAGGGTAGTGTCCCATCTTTTGTTAACTTCCTGGCCTGTAGAACTGAACAACAGCACCATCATCCTCATTTTAAAGATGAAGAAATGAGGTTCCCAGAGACTGAATGACTTGCTCTAGATCAAGCCTTCTATGTCTGAAAGAAATCCTTATTCTAAAACATCAAAGCCACTCCTTTTCACCTTTTCTGTGGATATCTAAAACTCTTTGTATTCTTTACTTGCAAAATGCACTCCAAATGAGAATTTCCCTGAAGTCTAAATTTTGCACCAGATGAAGAGCGAGTAAACTGGCTGTTAAGTGTCTTTAAGGAGACTAGGGCAGAGGCCTGGAGAGATAGCTCAGTGGTTAAGAGTTCATACTGTTCTTCCAGAAGACCCAAGTTCAGTTCTCAGCACCCACATCAGGTGGCTCACAACAACCTGAACTCCAACCCTCTTCTAGACTTTGTAGGCACCTACACTTATGTGCATATACCACCCCCACATCATATATATACGTAAATAGATCTTGAGAGAGAGAGAAGTTTATAGGCTGGCAAGATGGCTCAGTGTGTGAAAGTGCTTGCTAAGCTAGGCTGTGTCACGAGTGTTGGCACNTACACACACACACACATTACACAATAATATTAAATTATTTTAAAAAGACTAGTAGCTGGGCATATGCTTTTTTTGTTGTTTTTTTTTGTTTGTTTGTTTGTTTGTTTTTTGTTTTTCGAGACAGGGTTTCTCTGTGTAGCTTTGAGCCTTTCCTGGAACTCACTCAGCCCAGGCTGGCCTCGAACTCACAGAGATCCGCCTGCCTCTGTCTCTCTAGTGCTGGGATTAAAGGCGTGCGCCACCACCGCCCGGCCACATATGCTTTTAATCCCACCACTCGAGAAGGTGGATCCGTCTGAGTTCAAGACCATCCTGGACGACACAGCCAGTTTCAAGCCAGCCAGGGTTATATAGTGAGACCCTATCTCAAATGATAACAATAGTAATAATAACAGTAATAAATATTAAACATGAAACCTTAAATNGACACTATATGTTTTCCTGATTATTCATTTCTTAATTTTGTTAGGCCTCAGAACATGCTGTTTCCCTTTTGATGTGCAGGGCAGGGTCAGCCTCTAAGTTTGCTCCATATCTTCCCTTTCAAGACTATCTGCCTTGTACACACTATATCCCCAGCGCCCAGCAAACTCGTAAGCGATGGATGGTGTTTGTTGAGTGCATAAATTAATGAATATTCTTGGGCAAGCCTAGACCCTTTTCCCGACCCCAGTGTCCTCACTGGTGACACAGCTGGACTTGGACTGGCGAAGGCAGCCGAACACTCCGTGGTTGGGTAGTCCTGGGAGAGCCTGAAGCGACGAACCTGGATAGCCTTGGCGGGTTCCGTCATTCCCTCAAGGTGCAGAAGAGATGCGGGACAAAGGCAGGCACTCCTGGGATCTAGGGAAGCAGCACGCACCTCGTTCCTGGAGCCCGGTGCCCAGCTGGCTGCCGCGGACCCCTCACCGAATAACACAGTCCTTGGAACAAAAGCCGGAGACCTGCAGCTGAGATTTGCTCCCCTTCCTTGCGCCTGCGGCCTTTCTAGGCACTCGGAAGTCTCTGCATCTCTGTACCCCGGGCTAAGTCATCCAGCCGACCCTCCCCCTCCGTCCCTCAGGCCCTTCTAGGCAACCGGAGGTCTCGGCATCTCTGTGCCCCAGAGCTGAGTTATCCAGGTTCTTGGAAGCCCTGAAGATCCGCAGGTGCCCTGGCCTCCAGACACCACTACTATTGGATGGCAGGACGGACTTGGAGAGTTCAACCAATGACAAGCGATCCTGTGGAACCTGTGGAAGCCTCAGTTAGAGGGAACAGAAACCAATTACCTGGTCAGCAAGGCCTCTACCTAATACTGAGGCTCTCAGAAGTACTTATAGTCCTCTTCCAGAGACAACCTCACAGCCAAGATCAGCTGCCTTTTATTGCAGCATGTAAAAATATATATTGGTGAGTGACTACTCTGTCACTGTTCTAAGAACTGAACATATAGTAGTAAAGAGAATGAGGTCCCCTGTCCCGTATGCTGTGTTCAAGTTTTAAAAGCAGGCAAAAAGAAATACCCAGTAGCTACTAGCTAGTGAATCAAAAGGGGGTCGGGATGGGGGTCGGGGGAGGCTGTTTGCATAGATGAAGCATATTTAGGAAGCGATGGAAACACGTAGACATCTGGGGAAAATGTGTTCCTGATGGAACATTANGAGTAAAAAAGTCTTGAATCAGGAATTATGTGGGATTGGTAAGGAGGCTGTGGTAAGGGCTTGCCCTGAATACTGCAGGAAGCTAGCTATTAGGAACTTGGGAGCAAGGAGAGGCATGAGCTTCCTTTTGTTGATGTTTGTTTTGTTTTCTGTCACATATTCCAATATCTGTTGCCCATGAGATATTAAATGAGCCAAGAAACCTGTTCCTATAAATTCTGTGACTTCTCTGCTCTGTGTCTGGGGGGTATTCTAAAATAACCTTGTGTGAAATCTCAGCTCTTTTGACTTTTAAAGTTAGTACTGCCTGACCTTTGGAGAACAGGCTAAGAGAGGGTCAAGGACAAACACAGATTTATTAAGAAGTTATTACAGTTTATGCAATGGTAAATGATGACTGGGTAGTAGCTGGTAAGAATGGGGACTACACGTATTTTGAAGGAATGACCAGAGTGATATACTAATGAATTGTACGTTGGTCACTATTGTTCAAATCTGGAATGTCTTTCAGAGGCTCGTCTATTAAAAACTTACATCTTTGTTTCTTTGGATCCCTGTTCTTATGCCAGGGATTCCCAATTTTCTAGGGGAGATGTAAACAATTTCTCTTCCCTCCATATAGGATACCACCAACCGACCAAAGAATTCCAGGAACATACATGAGAGATTCCTTATAGGAACATGGATGACTCAAGGGCAGCTGCATCACTGGAATCCACATTCTAGCATGGGTGGGTATTCACAAATATGGATCCCTAGAGTTATGCACTACTTGTATCTTGACTGGTCAGAGAGTCTCTTTTCCCCAGCAATTTTTTTTAATTAATTTATTTATTTTACATCCCGACTGCAGTTTCCCCTCCCTCCTCTCCTCCCATTCCTTCCCCCGACCTATTCTTAGAATTTTTATGAATTTGGGGAGGGGCCTAATGAATTTTCTAGGTTTCAAGATCTTCCTGAGCCTTGTAAGATTAAAAATGTGTGTGTGCGCGCGCGCACACACACACACACACACATGTATGCATGCATATTGGTGACCATGGAGACCCAAAGAGGGTATCAGATCTCTGGAGTTACAGGTGGTTGTATACCTCGCAACATGGTGCTACAAACCTAATTTTGGTCTCCTGCAAAGGCTTATAACTGCTAACTACCTCTCCAGAAATACCTTGTAAGTTTTTTTGTTTACTTCCTGAGCTTTATGAGTTTAACTTCCCTAGTATCAGTAGCTTTCCTACTTCCTCTAAGTAGAAATAAATCAATTCAGAGGAAATAACTACACAACTTGAGGACACCCACTGTGTAGCTGCCTAGTTAAAAATTGGGCAGCAATTCACCAGGACCCCTGTCTGAGCACACCCCAAAGCAATGTTTTGGATAAAACAAAAAATTTCTCGATATTGTTTTAATACTGGTAATAGAATAAGCTGGGGGAAAAATTGGGTATTGTCAGTCCAGACATTTAAGACCGTTAGATCAGACAATAAGGAAAAGCAGTGGCTGAACATAAAATCAAAAACCTCTTCAGGTGATTATCTGTCTCTTTAAAAATTGTTTTATTAAGATTTTGTTATGCATGCAAAGTATTGATCTTCATCATGGCATCTTAGGTGTGTATCATTAACTTACTTTTTGATTACTAAAAAAAAAAAATTGGGCACCATTGGTTTGGCTTGGTTTTGCTTTTGTTCATTGCTGAGGCAACCTAATGCTGATTGGAAAAGTTTCACTGTGGCTTCTTCCTGATATCAGAATATGCTCTGGACTTTCCAAGGCTGCCACAGGTATATGGTCACTGCAATAGTTCTGGCATCCTCTGCAGAATATACACCCTCAAGAAGGAATATAACATTTTCCAATCTCTAAAAGTGGAAATGGAATAATGTATAGGCAGAAATTTTTGTCCTGCCAGCAACTCCCACATACCCAGCAGCCACTTCCCAAGTAATTGACTCAGAGGCTTAATATTACTTATGTTTGGCCGATGGCTCAGGCTTATTACTAACTAGCTCTTACATTTAAATTAACCCATATTTCTTATCTATGTTTTACCACCTGTCTCAAGACTTTACCTGTGTTCTAATACATCTTGCTTCCTCAGTGNTTGGCTGGCNGCTGCCTGACTCTTACTTTCCTCTTCCCAGAATTCCCCTAGTGTGGCTCTCGTGCTCAATCTCTTCCTGCCCAGCCATTGGCTAATCAGATTTATTATTAACAATGAACATAATCCACATCAATAATACATTCAGTCTTGTGGCTGGATACATATAAATGTGTCCCNTGGTCCAATCCCATTCAGCTATGGTCCCCANCCTTTATTCAGCCTAGGGTAAATATATTTTGTCCTGGTGTTATTCTGTCTACTGACCTTCTTTTTGCCCAATCCTTGAGTGACTACTGGTCCTTGGAATTCTATCCATCATCCATTTGGTATAATGTTAGGAAGCTGAACATCTCACATATGCAATATCTATACAGAAGACAATGCAACTAGAAATAACTTGGGAAAGAACTTTATTGGCTATCATCATGTGATGCCAGCTGTACACACATTCATTCCTAAAAACTTTTTAAGTCTATGGAATTGGTTACCAAGAAGGGAAACATGGTGGTTTTAGTCAATTGGCAATCTAAATCAGGCATCATTTCAGGAATACCAACAACTGAAAAAAAGGAATGGANCATCATATATTTGTCTTCTACTATGTTTTGGAGCAAAACATTTGCATGCCTTAAAAGATAATCTGCCCCTCACTCTGCTGGGCATCCTGTAATAGTGGGAGGATTGGTTTGGTCCAATGAAAACTAAATCTACAATGCTCCTTCATGAACTGAGTACTTAAACAATGAAGTGCTTTGGAGCCATTGGCATCATAACAACACCCTTCCTTTACCATATGGAGTAAATGCTTCTACAGGGCTCCATCAGGACAGAGCATGATGATATAAAAGGTATATGGTATATTTTGTTTGATAGAGCCACTGTAAGGGTATTAACAATTAATAAATCTAAAATTTATTCCTAATCATTAGAACTTTTCATGAACACATCCTTTCTGATACTGATAACTTTTTTTGGTTTGCTTTTGAGACAGGTCTCTCTACATAGTCCTGGCTGTTCGGCAACTCACTATGTAGGCTGGCCTCGAACCTANAGAAATCTGACTGCCTCTGCCTCCCAAGTGCTAGGATTAAATGCATGCATGCACCACACCTAGCTTGGAAAAAGCCATCTCCCAACATAGGTCAGATTTTTATTTTTAATTATGTGTATGTATGTCTGTGTGTAGTTGAGTAAATGTGAGTTCAGGAGAGGGCATTGGGTCTCCTGGAGCTGGAGTTACAGGTGGTTGGGTTGTGAGCCACCTGTTGTAGGTTCTGAGACCTGAACTTGGGTCCTTTACCATGGCAGTGCAAGCCCCTAACCACTGAGGCACTTCTCTAGCCCCTCATAGGTCAGAATTTAAAATCTCATGATTTCTGTCAGGCTTGTTGTCAAATACCTTTAATTCCAGCATTTGGAAGACAGAAGCAGGTGGATCTCTGTGAGTTCAAGGTCCACCTGGTCTATATTGTGAGTTCCAGGGTAGCCAGAGCTAAAAGTGAGACCCAGTATTAAAATAAAACAACAAAAAACCCCAAAACAAAACAAACACCCCCAAAATAAACCAACAACAACCAAATAATAATAAAATAACGATGATGATGATGATGATAATATGTGGAACTAGAGAGATGNCTTAGCAGTTAAGAGCACTAGCTGCTCTTCAAGAAGACTCAGGTTCAATCCCAACCACCCACATGGTGGCCCATAGCCATCTATTACTCTTGTTCTTGGAGATCTGGTGCCCTTTTCTGGCCTCTTCAGGCACCAAGCACACATATGGTGCACAGACATACACNCAGGCAAAACATCCATACATATAAAAGTAAATTATAACTACAGGACTTTTCTTACTATGTTGCAGAATATAGAGCTGTGTATGTTGTTTCCATGTATCAGATGCAAATGGTTCAGTATATACTTCTTACCCTTTACCATCATGTTTGACCACCAGAACTATTTCCCATGTTTTAATTCTGATTTAAAGTAAACTGGGGGAAGGCAGAGGCAGGAGAATCTCTGTGAGTTCGAGGCCAGCCTTGTCTACAAAGTGAGTTCCAGGACAGCCAAAGCTAACACACAGATAAACTCTCTCAAACAACCAAGGGCAGAAAAAGAAGGTAAATTGGTGGGGGATGTGAGGGCTGAGAACACTTTGTCCCAAGCTGGTGGTGCTGCTTGGGAAGGGTGTAGAACCTTTAGGAGGTGGAGCTTTGCTGGAGATTGTGAGATTTATAGCCTAACTTCATTTCATGTTCTTTCTGCTTTGTGTATAAAATGTAATCATCCAGCTTTTTGCTGGAGCCACAATGCCTAACTCTTTTCTTTTCCTCTTTTTGTTTTTGTTTTTCAAGACAGAGTTTCTCTGTGTAGCTCTGACTGTCCTAGAACTAGCTCTCTGTAGACCAGGCTGGCCTCGAACTCACAAAGATCTGTCTGTCTCTGCCTCCTGAGTGCTGGGATTAAAGGTGTGTGCCACCACTGCCTGGCTGCCTACCTACCTCTTTTCATGTCGTCCCTGCCATGGTAGAGTCATTCCCTCTTAAACTATAAGCAAAAATAAACCCCTTTCTCCTCTTGGTTGCTTTTGGTCATGGATTTTTGTTTGTTTGTTTTTTAAGACAGGGTTTCTCTGTGTAGCTCTGACTGTTCTAGAACTAGCTCTCTGTAGACCAGGCTGGCCTCGAACTCACAGAGATCTGCCTGCCTTTGCCTCCTGAGTGCTGGGATTAAAGGTATGCACCACCACAGCAACAAAAAAGTAACTAATACTGGGGCCAACATGATGGCTCAGTGGGTAAACGTGCTGTCCGAGCAAGCATGGTGACCTGAGTTGAATTCCTGGAACTCACAGAAAGGTGGAAGGAGACCAATTCCACAAAAAAGTTGTTCTTTGATCTCTACACACATGCTGCCACACACACACATACAGGAGGGAAGGAGGGAGGGAGGGAAGGAGGGAGGGAGGACAGTTTATAAAAATTGGGCTGGAGAGGTGGCTCAGAGGTTAAGAGCACTGACTGTTCTTCCAGAGGTCCTGAGTTCAATTCCCAGCAACCATATGGTGACTCACAACCATCTGTAATGAGATCTGGCGCCCCCTTCTATATACATAATAAATAAATCTTTAAAAAAAATAAATAAACTGAAGTTCAGTGAAATGGCTTGGTAGGTAAAAGCATGTGTTTCCAAGCCAGACAACCTGACTTTGACCTGTGGGATTTATTTACTGGAGAGAACCAACTCCCACAAGTTGTCTTGTAACCTCCATGAGTACATGTACATGAAATGGAAATGTAAAAAAAAAAATGCTTAAGTAAAGTAGGAGTTCTATCAAGTTTTATTCATGCTTTCTCTTCCCCTTTGAAGACAGTGATTCAACATGGCTGGCCTGGAACTTGCTATGTAGTCCAAACTGACCTTGAACTTACAAAGATCTGTTTCTGAGAGCTTCCCAAGTGCTAGACCTACCGGCATGTGCCACCACACCCAGATGAAGACCCTTTTTCTACATTATGGATTCCTTGAGGGGCCCATAACTCTGTGTTAGAATAGAAAACTTCCCCACATTTTCTTCAAGAATATTTCCCAGAAATGTGTGCACAATGGGCCTGGAGAGATGGCTCAGTAGGCAATGTACTTGCCACATACACATGAGGACCTGAGTTCAGATCTCCAGCATACACACAGAAATTCATAGTGGTGTATGTCAGTGACCCCAGTGCAGCCATGGACATCGACAAGTCTTTGTAGTTTTGTGACTGTGATCTATCTCAACCTGCTCACTGAAGAAGCAGAATGGAGTTAGCAAGTCCTTGTACAGCACAATGCACATTTAAGTGAACATGACTGCACAACTGAATAACTGAATAGATAACAAAAATGTACTCTGTTTCTCTCTCTCTCTCTCTCTCTCTCTCTCTCTCTCTCTCTCTCTCTCGCAATTAGCTTTTTAAGGACAATAAACTAGTAGTTATGATATAGTAATGAGTATATTGTATGTGACACTGGAGATGTACTCTCAACCTTAAAAGCTTAGGGGAGAGGGGAGTTTGTCTATAATTTAAGGATTATTTGAGGGAGATTTTAAAAATTATTTACTTAGCAATTAATATAATTAACTATATATGAAAAAATATATACCCACAAAGAGCCTACATACTGCTATGAAAGTATATAAATACTTAACAAGGGAATTTAACAGTTGTATCCTATACCAACTAATTCAAAGCATGTTTGAGATCAAATCAACAAAGGTTTAAGAGGGAAAGCATGTTTAAAAAAAAAAGTCCTGGGGCTGGAGAGATGGCTCAGTGGTTAAGAATATATACGGTTNGTGCAGAAGACCCAAGTTCAATTCCCAGCACCCATGTCAGTTACCTCACAATCACCNGTTCTAAGGGATCACTGCCACCTTCCGTCCTCTAAAAGCACTGCACTCACATGTACAGTCATACACAAATACACAAAAATTAACAAGTAAAAGGAAAAAATTTCTAGGGAGGGAACTTAAATGATAAGAAGCTATCTATTGGACTAACTTTAAAAAACAAATGTGAAGGCTGGAGAGATGGTTCAGTGGTTAAGAGCACTGACTGCTCTGCCCAAGAACTCAGGTTTGATTCCCATCATCCACATGATGGCTGACAACTATCTGTAACTCCAGTTCCAGGGAGTCTGATGACCTATTCTGGCCTCTGTAGGCACCAAACACCTAAGTGGTACACAGACATATATGTAGGCAAAACACCCATACACAATAAAAAAATGTGAGGGGCAAAGTAAATGAAGANAGCTATAGCCACAAAGTAAGAGTGATGAGAGTCTTGTAGTATATCTTTGAGTAAATGGTGAAATGGAGAAGTTAAAATGAAGTAGAGATATTATCTCTGTGTTTGAAAGTCACAAACAAATTGTGGAATGCAAAACTAAAAAATGAGATATATTTTAAGATAGTTTAAAAAATAAAAAGCTAGAAGTAAATAAAATATGTAGTTCTTAATTTTCCAATAGTGAGGAAGGAAAGACTACACTAAGTTATTATTACTCTCCTACCTTAGTGGCCAAATGGAAAGCACTAAACACTAAGCAATGGTCATTTGATTAATACTGCCAAGAGAATATGATAAATATCCTTCTTATAAATAATACTAACTCAGAATTCCTTGTTCTCTATCTCGGGGAACCATGCCTTAAGGTATTGTCTGAAGCAGACTTGAGGGTTTCTCCACACTGTGAGTTCGCTGATGATGATTAAAAGTGGAACGCTGACTAAAGGCTTTCCCACATTCAATACATTCATAAGGCTTCTCACCAGTGTGAACTCTCTGGTGCACAATAAGCTGTGAACTGTCACTAAAGGCTTTNGTGCAATCTTTACATTTATAGGGCTTTTCACCAGTATGGGTTCTTTGATGAACCATAAGACTAGAACTGTAGCTGAAGACCTTCCCACACTCGTTACATTCATAAGGTTTCTCACCAGTGTGAATTCTCTGATGTATAATGAGGTGAGAATTTTGATTGAAGGATTTTCCACACTCGCTGCATTTATAGGGCTTTTCTCCGGTGTGAAGTCTCTGGTGCCGAATAAGGCATTTACTTAAACTGAATTTCTTGCCACATTCACTACATTCAAAAGGCTTTTCTCCAGTATGAATTCGTTTNTGGTCAATGAGCTGAGAGTTCTGATTGAAGCCTTTCCCACATTGACTACATTTGTATGGTTTTTCCCCAGTGTGGAGACTCTGGTGTCGAATAAGACATTTATTCCGACTAAAGGCCTTGCCACACTCAGTACATTCATAAGGCTTCTCCCCAGTGTGGATTCTCTGGTGGTCAGTAAGATTTCTGTTGGAACAGAATGTTTTCCCACACTCATTACACCCATAGGGCTTCTTACCAGTGTGAAGGACCTGATGCTGAATAAGACTTTTCCTCCAAATGAATGCCTCTCTACACTCACTGCACTCATAAGGCTTCTCCCCAGTGAGGGTTCTCTTGTGGTCAATGAGCTGGGAATTCTGAGTGAAAGCTTTTGCACATTCATTACATTTATAAGGTTTCTCCCCATTATGGAGTCTCTGGTGTTGAATAAGATGGGAACTGTGATGATAAGTCTTCCCACACTCACTACATTCAAAAGGTTTTTCCTCTGTGTGTGTTCTGAGCTGAACAATTAGCTGAGATGTCTGTCGGAAGGTCTTTCCACACTCAGTACATTCATAGGGTTTCTCTCCAGTGTGGATTCTCTGGTGTCCAAGGAGGTGTGAGCTCCGGGTAAAAACTTTGTTACATTCGTCACATTGATAGAACTTTTGTCTCTTTGCTTCTTGCTGATGCTCAACAGAACTAGAGGAAAGATCTGGATGTTCCCCTACATCATTACATTCATCATTTCTGTCTTTTGTGGATTTCTTTTTATCTTTCTTTTCCAAGAAATCACTTTCTAGTTCACTCCCTTCTTCATCTGAGGGCTGCCCTTCGACCTGTGCAAAAGGATCTTCACAGCTATCTCCAGACTCTGGTTCTACCAAGGCCACTCCAAAGAGTCCCCCTGAGGATGTGTCAAATGAACCTGATCCTTTAGAAATGNCATGCTTTGGAGTGTATGCAGAACTTTCCATCCTGTTATTACCTGTTGCTAAAAGAAAGAAAACAATTTTTACTCTTTTTTTNNTTT
>LZPO01017366.1:115216-126273 GCA_001675575.1 Neotoma lepida | reverse complement strand
AAAAAAAAGTCATATTAAGGAATGAGACAATATATTTTGAAGTAGAGAGAAAATAGTTCCCTTTCTTCTTCAAGGATATTTAAACACAGAGGGACAATGGTCCATAGAGAATAGTGAGTAAAGGCAGGGATGGAGGAAGCTTGAGCTAGTGTAGCCTAGGTAGGAGAAAGACTGGAAAGTAAGAGCTAGATTGTGTAGCACAATGTCATCTTCTAGAGTCATTGTGATACTGTCTTCTTAGTGAATGGCTAATTAGGTTCCTCTCCACTGTGACGTTGTACAGTTCCATATGTCTCCAAAAATATGTTGGGCCATGTGTGGTGGTGCGTTTAATCTCAGATCTCAGGAGGTAGAGGCAGGTAGATCTCTGTGAGATCAAGGTCAGCCTGGTCTACATAGAGTTCTAGACCAGACAGATCTACACAGTAAGACCTGTGGAGAGAGCAGAGGGAAGTTGGGTGAAGGAGGGAGGGAAGGTTCGCAAGAAAGAAAGAAGGCAAAGATGGCAGTGAGCTGATGAGAATTTCCACTGTGACAGTGTGATGAGAGTTCAAATTCGATCTCCTGTGTGACATGTCAATGGGAACATGCATATGGGTTTAGAAGGGGATAGCAGAGCCAGGGACTGGGCAAAGCTAGTTCTATATATCTATAAAAATTAAAAGAAGCATCAGTGATTTGAAATATAAATTAAAGCATGTCCTTGTGATCTTGTCTCTAAAATAATAAAGAAATTAAATAGTTAAACACTGGTCTGCAGTTTTGGAGATTCAAATACAAAATCTAGGGAAAGGTGCCGTCATTCATGTTGGTTCCTTTAAATCATGTTGCAATGAGGCCAAGGCCAGCACATCTTTAGCAAACAAAACTTTAAAATATTTAGGTTAGTAACTTTCATTAGTTAGTCCATCCTCTGTTAAGTTGGCTACTGTCCTGAGTAGATCTCATCACAGGATGGGTCTCAGGCTTCGCAGAGGAATCTCACACAACTACATGCCCCGAGGCGTAACAGGTGATTAGAGCTGGCCAGGTGCCAGAAAGACTTAAAGCTAGCTTATCTGTAGCTTGTCATCAGCATCTGTTGTAGCCTGGGCCAGTGACTTCCAAAACACAGAGGANACTAAACATTGTCTTGGTCAGAATCTACTTTAGGGAAATTCTGACCCCAAAACTGGGCAGAATTATGAGTAAGATCTAAAGCTGGATGGTCCACGGAGCCAGGTGAGGTCACAGTGAGCAGTAAGAGTGAGAGGACTGAAAACAGAACTGAGAAGAAGCTGTGGTCTCAGAATTTAAAAGTGAGTATCAGCGGAAGGAAAAGCACAGAAAGCAAACACCGAGAGCAGCTACGTTAGTCACAAGGTAACATTGGTGTAAAACTCATACGCTTGCACTGCTGAGTCTCCCAGACTGCCATTTCCCACTGCCTAATCTGACTGCTTTGTTCTGGGTCCCCATTCTTGTAATCCCTCAAACACAAAGATCTTTACTTCCAAAACCCAAGGGACTCTTACTTATGGCTAAGAAAACCCAAGTTAGCTCCCTACTGTTGATCAGTCATTAAATGAAGAAAATGATGGCCACTGCTAAACTGGGTGATGGGTGCAGGGAAATTCATTATACACATCTACTTTACATTTGCAAATATTCATAGTAAAAAGTTAAAACAAATCAAATCTAAAGAATACAGTGAATATGATTTACAGAGGACAGAATGCTGGTTACCAGTGATGAGAATCATTACCCAGTGAGTCCACGCTGTACTCATTTTTCTCTGTCATGTTCTGGTCCAGGGCATTCTGACTGAGCGCCAGGCTTTTCCACCGCTTCTGCATATAGTCCTTATTTGCTATAATCTCCTGGAATGACAAGCTTCTATTGTTCAGAAACAGTCTCAGCCAGTACAGATGTCACAGAGTACAAAAGGGTAGTGGAAAAGAGCTGGGTCTACACAGCAAAAAAAAACAAAATTGGGCTAAATGGAACCCATTACAACCAGGGGCAGGGACCTAGCTCCAGGGGAAACACTGGGCAGGAGAGCCAAAGGAGCCTCCTCAGGTAGTCTAGAGGTAAGTTCCACCCACTGCCCCACCACCCAACATGGACTCGAGAAAAACAGAACCACACTCACCTGAGGCCTGACCATCCTAAGCACAGTAGTTGCTGTGGATTTCCCCACAGTAGCCTGGCCTCTGGCGTTCCCCACTTCAAGAAAAGCAGGACCTGGGGTAGAAGGGGAACTCAGTGGGTCAAGCCCTGCTCTCAGCTCCCTAAGGTCTATGTGCCCAAGGAAGTAGGATTTGTGAGCATCTAGGAAGCTCCACATATACTGACTCTTAGCTTCTTCCAGAGACCTCATCCTAAGTGTGCTGGGAATGTTCTTCAGAGGGTACAGCAGCAAACTGAGAACTAGAGGTTCCTTCCAGGCTCCTCTTCAACCTGTCTGAAGCTCTACTTCTGACTACATTCTCTCTGCCTTCATATCCTTACCACTTCCAAGACTAATCTAAAAAGACTTCTCCTGCCTTTATTATTATTATTATTATTATTTTATTATTTTATTATTTTGGTTTTTTCGAGACAGGGTTTCTCTGTGTAGCTTTGCACCTTTCCTGGAACTCACTCTGTAGTCCAGGCTGGCCTCGAACTCACAGAAATCCGCCTGTCTCTGCCTCCCGAGTGCTGGGATTAAAGGCGTGCGCCACCACCGCCCGGCTTCTCCTGCCTTTAAAAAAATCTTATTTATTCTATGTGTATGGGTGTTTTGTCTGTGCACCACCTGTGTGCCTGGTGTGGAAACCAGAAGGTGTTGGATCCCATGGAACTGGAGTTATAGGTGGTGAAGAGCCACCATGTAGATGCTGGAAATTGAACCTGGAAAAGCAGGTCCCCAACCAGGCTCCTGCCATCTGGAACTGCTGGAAGCCCAGCTCTGTGGTTCCTTCTCCCTCCATCAGTGACCCTTCTTACTTTCATGGCTTTAATCATACAGTCCTCACTGCTCTCTCAGACCTGTCACATAGCTGCATGCGGGACAGTGTTCCTTGAAACAGCTAGTTCAGTTTCTTTTCCTTCATTTTTGTTGTTTTGTTTTAATAATTTTATGTTCATTAGTGTTTTGCCACATGTATGTCTGTGTGAGATTGTCAGAAACCCTAGAACTGGAGTTACAGACAGGTGTGAGCTGCCATGTGGGTGCTGGGAATTGAACCCAGGTCCTCTAGAAGAGCAACCAGTGCTCCTAAACCCTGAGCCATCTCTCCAACCCCACACTTCGTTTGGTTTTTTTTTTTTTTAAGACAAGATTTCACTATGTAGCCTGGCTGGTCTGGAGCTTGCTATGTAAACCAGGCTGGCTTCAAACTCAGCGATCTCCCTGCTTCTGCCTCTCAAGTGCTAGGATTAAAGGCGTGTGCCATTGTATCCAGCCTCCAGCCTCCACTTTTTAACCGTTAAATCTCTTGCTATTTCCTCTAGTGCCCTCTACCTACTCTGCCTCATAATGCACTTTATCCAATAATCCCTTTACAATGCCAGTGTTATGACTGGGGAAAGATACCATCCANGTGTATCTTTTGTTTGTGGTAGTTGGTTTCTGGGGTTTTGTTTGATACAGGGNATTAATCTGAAGCACAGCCTAGTCTGAAACTTACTAAGTAGTCCAGCTGGCCTTCAACTCTCAAAAATTCTCTTGTCTTAGCTTTCCAAGTATTAGAATGACAGGTGTGATCCACCATGCCCAGCATCACCCAAATGTACCTCATGAGGTTGCTTCTTTTTATGTATACGACCGACTCCCTGCCACCTAGATAAGAACTCTTGAAAATAACCATAGTATATTGCATGTCTCCAGTCCTCAGCGGTGTTTCCAATGAAATGCNTGAGGGAAACTTGATACATGTATGATAAGAGAACAGACAAAAGAGTCAGATNTAGCTAAGGAAGGAGGCCAGCTATAAGGGTAGTTTGGGATTTCAGTGGGGTACAAGTTGGGCTGATGAAAGAAACTGACTCCAGGGGACAGAAGCAAGAATGACTTGAGGACAGAAGTGGGAAGACAAGTACCGAAGTGTCCGTGTGGGAGTTGGTGTGCTCTTGGGTCATAAGGAGGATCCAAGTGGGANTCAGGGGCTGAGCCCTGACTGGAGGTTGAGGTAGGAGATTGTTCTACTGTACTCAGAGATATCAGCTTCTTTAAATGCATATCCTGTTCTTGTACTGGAGGTAAAACCTAGAGATAAGGAAACAGAATTGGGTTCAAAAGTGAATTCTTGAAGGTAGAGAACCCAAACCTCTAAGATACCCCATACAGAAAAAAAGCCAAGGAAATGAAGGACCAGGCTATCTTTCCAGCACTACCAATAAAGTCAACTGGCTAACAGCAAAGCTTGCAATCTTCTCTGCCATCCCTCTTTAACCCTCCCGGTAGAAGCTTGAAGAACAGATTCTATAGCCAGTTCCACTGTGTCAGGTCTTTGAGTACACATTTGCTTAAGAAGAACTATGTGAAGCTATCAAAATAGCCCAGATGGTAAATACTGCTAAGCCTGAGGACCAGTTTCCAAGTTGTTCACTGGATAGTCCTTTGTGTGTCTATATGTGGGTGTGCACATATGTGTGCAGGTGCACATGCACAAGTGTGCAGAAGCTAGAAGACAACTTCAGCTGTCTTTTTTGCTCAAGCACCACCCATTTTTATGTATGTGTGCACATATGTTCATGTATAAGAATTATGACACATTGTAAAACCTGCCCTCTAAGAATCATAGAGCTAAATGACCAACTTAGACTTACTTATGCCTACTTCAGACTCCCTAGGACTCATAGACCAGGAACGGGAACCTAGTGTGGTAGTTTGAAAGAAAATGGCCCTCAAAAGGAGTGGCACTATTAGGAGGTGTGGCTTTGTTAGAGTGGGTGTGGCTTTGTTGGAGGAAGTATGTCACTGTGAAGGCAGGCTTTGAGGTCTCATATATGGCTCAAGCCACACCCAGTGTCTCAGACAACTTCCTGTTGCCTNTAAGTCAAGATGTAAGAACCCTCAGCTCCTTCTCTAACACCATGTCTGCCTGCATGCTGCCTTGCTTTCTGCCATGACGATAATAGACTAAATCTCTGAAACTGTAAGTGAGTCACTACAATTAAATATTTTCTTTTATAAGAGTTGCCATGGTCATAGTGTCTCTTCACAGCAATAGAAACCCTAAGACACCTAGCCTAACCACTGATTTCCAGGTCAGGGAAATCCTGTCTCAAAAACCAAGGTGGNGATACGCATCCTTGTTCAAGCACGAAAGCAGAAGCAGTAGGAGCTATGTCTCTAATGAGGTTTATTCCCTATAAATGGTCAATGTTATGGTTGAAGGAAAGGAAACCCACATGCCCAAGTCCTGGGTAAAGTACTAAAACTTTAGTGGGATTTAACTGTCAGTGGATCACAAAGTTAGGTTACTACAGTTAAGATATATTAAATTATATCTTCTGGCCATACCCACAGCTACTGTACTAAACAGCATTTATCTGCACTTACAAGAACCAACTAGGACACTGGAGAGATGGTTCAGTCAACACAGTGCTTTCCATGCAGTCATGAAAACCTAGGTTGGGATTCCCAGAACCAGTGTAAAGAAGTTGGACATGATAGCACATGCTTGTAATCCCAGCCCTGGAGAGGCTCATAGGCCAGGCACCTGGCCTAACCACTGGTTCCCAGGTCAGAGAGATCTTGCCTCAAAAACCAAGGTGACCAGCACCTGAGGAACAACACCTGGGGTTGTTCTCTAGCCTACACATACACACACCCACACACCTGCACATGCACCTCTCCTCCACATAAACACACATACACAAACCTGATTCAGAGTTTGGCTAGTATGGTGGTGTGAATAAGAATAGACCCCATAGGCTCATGGCTTTAAATGTTTAGCAACCAGGGAATGGTGCTATTTGAAAGAATTAGAAGGATTAGGAGGTATCACCTTATTAGATGAAGTGTGTCACAGGACGTGGCTTTAAGATTTCAAAAGACCATGCCAGGCCCAGTCTCTGTCTCTGTCTCTCTATGCCTATTGATCCAGATGTTGCTTTGTGCATGATGTCTCTTCACAGCAATAGAACAGTAACTAAGACAGAAGTTGGTACCAGGGACTCAGGTATTGCTGTGACAGGCTTGACCATGCTATTTGNTGGAGGAATATGGAAGACTTTGGGACTCTGGACTAGAAAAGCAGTTGGATGCTTTAAGTGAGGATTAATGGGCCATCCTAGTAGGAGCATGGAAGACAGTACTGAGGGCAATTTCAACTGTAGGGCCCCACCTCAAGAAATTTCAGAGAAAGAAGTGTATTGCAGTCAGCAAGGCTGAAAGAAGTGGAGATCTGAAGAGCACTTTGACATTAGACATGGAGATACAGAATTTGGAATTCGCCCAGCTGGTTTTTGGTCTTGCTTTGGTCCAGTATTTCCTCACTATGCTCCCTTTCCCCCCTTTTGGAATTGCAGTCTATATCCTGTACCATTCATTATATGTTNGAAGTATGTGATCTGCTTTTTGATTTTGATTTTACAGGGGGGTATAGTTAAGAGATTGCCATGAGTCTCAGGAGAGACTTTCAACTTTTGAACATTGTTGAGACTGTGATAGACTATGGGGAGTTTTGAAGTTGGACTGAATGCATTTTGCAGTATGATATGGCTGCAAGCCTATTGGGGCCAGGGAGTGGAATGTGGTGGTTTGAGTAAGAATGGCCCCCATAGGCTCATAGATTTGAATGCTTAGTCATGGGGGAGTGGCACTATTTAAAAGGATTAGAAGGTATGGCCTTGTTAGAAAAAATATCAACGGGGATGGGCTTTGAGGTTTCCCAGTCTCCCTACTACCTCCCCAAACTCAGACTGTAGAGCTCTCAGCTACTTCTCCAGCACGACATATGCCTGTGTGCCGCCATGCTCCNTGATATGATAATGGACTATTCTCTGAAACTGTAAGCAAGCCCACAATTAGATGCTTTTACAAGAGTTGCTTTGTTCTTGGTGTCTCTTCNGTACTATAGAACAGTGACTAAGANAGTTGGATTTATATTTTTGCTTATGGCATGCAGCACAGAACTATTTCCCATCTATCAATGGAGTAGATTTGGGAATCCTAAAGGCAAACCAGTCTAAAGTGTGAGGAATGAAGGGTGCTTCTTCCCAGGCTAGTCCAAGTCTAGAGAATAGTTCTAGAAGCATCTAGAGAAGCATNTAGAACATCTACAATAGCATTGTAGACTCGACTGCTTACCTCCCCTGACCCACTAAGGTGTCTCTGGAAATCCTCCACCACAGCCACAGCCTCCTCGCCAGTTTCAGGGTGACGGAGCTGTACCCACATCTGGAGCTCCCTGGGCAGGATGCTCAGGAACTGCTCTAGCACCAGCAGCTCCAGGATCTGCTCCTTGCTGTGGACCTCTGGCATCAGCCACCAGTGGCAGAGCTCCCTGAGCCGGCTCAGTGCCTCCTGAGGCCCAGACATCTCATGGTAACATAACTGCCTGAAGTGCAGCCGGAAGATTTCACAGACAGGAAGGTAGTTCTTCTGGAAACTGCAGCTCTGTCCCCAGGTCTGGCTTCTTGGTTTCTGCTTCTGACACCCAGCCATCCTGGAGATGAGACCTAATGTCCCCCTGCCTTCCATGGTCATTGTGATCCCAAAAAGAAGCTAGTTCCAGTTACAGCAGGCACACTGAAAATGAGTTTCTGCTTCAAATTGCAGGAGCTGTTTTTCAGAGTCAAGAAAGGAAGTGTCACCTACAGAAACATAAAGAGAACCATCAGAGTCCTGGAGTACTCAGCCCTTGGCTGGTGAGAGAGTTTGCAGCTAAAAACAAAGCTTTAGGGGGAAAAGTACAAATGGAGAAATCACTCCAAGTGACTTCCCTTCTCAAACTTTTAGTCTCCAACTAAATGTCTATGTTTAGCATTCATAGCTTTTTGTTGTTGTTGTCTTTTGAGACAGAGTTTCTCTGTGCAGCTTTGGAACCTGTCCTGGAATTCACTCTGTAGACCAGGCTGGCCTCGAACTCACAGAGATCAGCCTGCTTCTGATTCCCCAGGCTGGGATTAAAGGCATGGGCCACCACCACTCGGCTTGCATTCATAGCTTTTTACATACACCTCTATTCTCCCCAAGTACCCAAATTAAAAGTATAGCAATGGCCTCCAATGTAGGGTAGGCAAGAAAATAGGATGTTAAAGAATTGCTAAATTGCTTAACTCCTATATGTTCTGTAGTATGCACTGAAATCCAAATCGTATATATCATTAATTTTTGAATAAACTTATGTTGGGAGTGGAGGCTCAAAAGTCTTCACCTAGTAAAGATACAAGTTTAGGACTAACGCACACACACACTTTTCCTGTTTGCAATTTTCTCCTTCTTCTTCTTTATTTCTGACAAACTCTTATTCATCTGTCACATCTTTTGAAGGCAGTTTTCTTGGTTGCCCCGATGGAAAACAGTGGGTTTCTTTCCTTGCTGTACCTCATACTGTAACAGTGTACTTGCACTGGTTTATGTAGAACTGCTGGAAGGGCACCCGAAACTAGATAGAATAAGAACTTTGGAGAACTTTTCTACTTAACTCAAGCTTTTCTGGTCTCTCCAGGCACACCAGTAGGTAGTATCGCTTCTGTAACCCCAAGGACCATTTTCCACCCATACCTCTGCTGGATCAATCATTTCTCTTAATGCAACTCTTGGCAGTTTACACAGATGTAGGCTCCATTTCCAGGACTGGCTTCCAGGCGTGCACATGTGTATTTGTGTTACACAGGGATAGAGATATGGTAAACCAATGTGGTTAACTTAGCTGACAAAGTTTGGGGAAAATGTTTTCTCGTTTATGCATGCCATTTGAAAATCAGCTCNTCGGGTAACTAGGATGTGTGCTGTGGTTCCAGATACCAGGCACTGGAGACCCCAGAATTAGACATTTTCCTCTGAGCCTGTCCTTTTTTTGGGGGGGAGTGGTGAGTTCCGAGACAGGGGTTTCTGTGTGTAGCCTTGACTGCCCTGCCTCTGCCGAGTGCTGGGATTAAAGGAGTACTCCACCACTGCCTGGCTGAGCCTGTTTTTGTTTTTTAAAGACTAATCTGTCAACTCTCTGAGAGCACACACGTGAAGCACAGGACACTTTCCCACTGACTTTACTGTCCTGAATGCTCAGCAGGAGACCTCGCCGCACGCCTATGGTGCGAACTCTGGTGGAGCCCATTCCAGAGAGTAGCGTTCCGGCCTCGGTGGCGCCGCTCACCTGGCGGGTCTGCCCCGTGCAGCACTGACGCACAGGCGCCAACCCGAGCCGACCCCGCGGAACGAGGACGAGGCGACTCCGCCTCGGACAGGCACCCCGGCACCCGCCGGCGTCGCGCCCCGAGTGCTGGCCGCACCTCCCTCCCCGTCTCGACCTGCATGCGAGACGGCTCACCGGCCCCCAGCACCGCCAGGTCCCTAAGAAATGACAACAATGGCGGCACCGGAAGCGCGAGAGAGTCATTTCCGGTATCTCTTGGATTCCGGAAGTGTCGGTTGCCAAGGCAAGCAAGAGATTGGATGCTAAGACCTCGTTCAGGGCACATCTGAGGCAAAAGCGGGCGTCACGCTTTACTTCAGGCCATTCAGAATCCAGGGACCTCACTATTGACATAAAAAGACAAGATACAAATAAAGCAAAATCCGTACTTACCAACNATCAGACTTTGACAGCTAGGAGCCTGACCTGATGATGCCCTACGCAATTAAAGCTCAATTCCTAGTTATCCCTGGCACCTCACCGCAAACTGCTAGGAAGGATAAATAGTCTTACAATGTTTGCTAACTAACTAGATAGCGAACCTCATCTACTATAAAAGGGTGGGTCCCTCTCAGAGGATGATCTCTGAGAATTCAAACCATTGTGATTCTATCAGTCCCACAGCATATAGTCTTTATTGAAACTTCTTTAACTATTACAGTTTGCTAAACAGTTTTACTCTTGTGCTTTGGGTTAATNAAATCCACATTTATGGATCCAAATACCACAATCTGTGGACCTGCTTTTTTGTGTGTAAGGTGGGATGTCTACTGCTTGCTTTTTTTGACTCACAGATTGGTCATTACACATGATGTAATGCACTTAGTAGTGTCTATGTTAACAGCCATTGCTCAGACACACAAGTCCCACAGTTTGCATTTTTCAGATGGAAAACAGATTCAGATGAAGTATGTCTCCCCAAGAGTGGCAGAGCTGTAGTGTGAGTACATGCCCAACATGATGACTGCCAACTTGGCAGGATCAGAATAAACTAAGAGAAGGGAAGACACTCCTCAGAGTGAATGGCACCTTCAGGTGGTAGCCCAGATATATGGACGTCCAAGACAGGGTCTCACTGTGTGGGTCTGGCTGGCCTGGAACTTATTCTGTAGACCAGNCTGGCCTTGAACTCAGAAAGATCCACCTGCCTCTGCCTCTTGAGTGCTGAGATTAAATGTGTGTGCCACCACATAGGCACACTTATCTCCTGAGCCATCATCTCTTCAGCCCTTCATCAGCCACTTTTAACAGTTCTTTTCCAGGTGGCCTGGTTAATTTTGTCAAAATCTCTGGGTCTTAGAATTAGAAGAATGAAAGAGCCCTTTCCCTTCTCATGGCTCCTCTACTCCCTAATTAATTGTCCTGCCTTATAGCAGCCTTCTAAGTGGCTATTACTATAAGTGAACACCACTGGGCCCAGAATAGGCTGCAGATATTAAATGTATGACCTGAGTGACTATGAACCAGTTACTTAGCCTCTCTGTGAAGAAATTTTCTCAACTGTAATATGAAGATTAAAATAGTACCTGAATGTAGTGTTATTTCAAAGATTAGATGAGATAAAACATACAAAGTGTGCTGGGAGCCCGGCGGTGGTGGCACGCGCCTTTAATCCCAGCACTCGGGAGGCAGAGGCAGGGGGATCTCTGTGAGTTCGAGGCCAGCCTGGACTACAGAGTGAGTTCCAGGAAAGGCGCAAAGCTACACAGAGAAACCCTGTCTCGA
>LZPO01017366.1:69201-79990 GCA_001675575.1 Neotoma lepida | reverse complement strand
AGGTACAACATATTCTCACAACTGCATCATTTTGCCAATTTTTACTAGCAGAAATCCAGGTAACATTTAGAAATGGACTTTAAGGATGTGGAAACATGGCTGAAGTAAGATTGGAGGGACTCAACTTTTGTCAGCACTGGGCAGGATTCAGGCACTGTTACACATTAAAAACCTCGGTGCTGTTTTCAATGTTAGTTTGTGATGAGCTTTTAAATCTTTTAAGTACCCTTGATTTCTCCCCTACCATATGGATGAGTGAAATTGCCAGAAGCCAACAGCTCAGGCTTTTCAATAGCAGTGAATAGACTTCTCCATATGTCTTGACAGCCTAGAGCTGGAAACTGTCAGTCAGCCAAACATCTCCTGTCCATCAGCTGGACTGCACAGACCAGCCTGGCTCTTTTGGATGCTTAATAGTCACTCTGAGAACATTCTGGCTGCAAGGACCGTAGTATCTGAAAAACCACAACTCTCCCAGGAGGCCTTGCCCTCATCACAACAACCTTATATAACCTGCATTGACCTTAAAAGGCAGCTTCTCAGACTTGAAATTTAAATGGCCTTGAAGCTATTCTCAAAATGAGAAGGGGAACCTCCTCACTAATTTAGCAAGAGTTGTGATATGATCAGTACATGTACAATCCTTTATTTGCATTCCACTCTCAAATTCCCTCCCCTTTTACAATCACGACTATTCAGCTGGGAGGTACTTGTACTGTTCCATGGTGTGTTGTAGTAGGTCCAGTTAAAGGCTGTGGTGCTAGATTATGAAAATCTCTCGTATAGTCTAAGAGGCTGGAACTTCTGCTGAACCTCATGACCAAATTAATAATATACCTGAAGGTCACTTAAAACTGCTTTCCCACTGTGTGCTAAGTCTGTTTAGCCTGCTTTTAAAATTAATTTTGATTTTTCAAGATAGGGTTTCTCTGTATAGCTCTGCCTGTCCTCAGAGATCCACTTGCTCTGCCTCTCAGTGCTGGGATTAAAGGTGTGGCTTATCACTACCCAGTTACATTTAACCTGCCTTTAAGTTAACAGTGTAATATCCAACTTTACTTGCCTTGGCAATCATCTTTTACAACCCAAGCTAATATATAGCTTTAATTTTAAATTATGTATTCTTCCATGCCTCTGACCCAGAGAGCAGTGCATGTATGTATGTTACGGTAATAATACTAATATGTTGAAAGCAACCTTACAAATAGCCTGCCATAAATGCTAGAAATAGCGTACAGATGTTTGATAAGTGAATGTTTGCTTTTTCTTAGTGTTTCTGGGTCAGGTGAAGTCAGTAAAGTTTAATCCCTTGTAAAATCTGTTAAGGATTTCTATAAAGTATCTCTCATTCTTTCCTCTTGTGACGCTCATTAGTAAAAGAGTGCAAAGCCCTTTCTTAGAAACACACATACAAAGACAGAGATTCACAAGACAGCATTTAAGCAGGTACAGATACAGACTTTACAACAGANAGATTACAGACAAGGGAGAGATGGAAGACACAGGGAGAGAAGTAGAGAATTCTCACTCTTGGTGACACTGATGCATTTGGGGTACTCTGAGGTTATTACTAATGTGTTTCTATTGAAAAAAAGACTTCTCCCAAATTATCTTGTTTTCCTCTAAGCAGACAGAGCAGGCTGAGCCTGTTTTCTGAAGAGGATCAGCAGCAGAGGTAGTAACAGTGGCATGTAGTACTGAGAGGGCACCTGAGGATTGCAGAGAGCAGCTGGAGCAGAAGCAAATAGAAATAAAGGTGGTGAAAACAAGGAGGGATGGTAGAAGTATAAAGTGGAGAAGGTATGAAGCCAAGACTAAAGAACATTGTGGCTGGAAGAGTTCCTGGGAGCTGCCAACTCTGAATGCAGAAGATCCGAACAACTGAAGCTCACTGTCACATAGTGCTGTGGACTTGACACCAAACATTAGCTCCTGCACAGAGTGAAGAATTTCACTAGCTGCCAAATGCTGGGCCTCCAAGCAATGAGAACCCAAAGTTGTAACCCTCTAATCTAAGCACCAAAGCTTGGAGCTGTAAGTTGAATTCCAGGGGCTTGGGGTTTTAAGCCTCCAAGTCTATGAGTCCATCTCATAAAGCCTTCAGAACCCAAGGACACCAACACTAGAGCTGTTAACTCCTTACTTACTTGTGACTCCCAAGTAGAACAAAAGGAGCCCAGCCAGCTCTTTGGGTACCTGAAAGTATATGAAATCAAAGAAGAAATTTGGGGTTCATTGTTAAAAAGCTAAGAGTAGCTTATCAGCTTTATGTGATGGTTAAAATGGGGACCCAAATCTAACCTATACTAAGTAAGTTGAATGCCACAACTTCCTTGTGATACTGTAAAGCAAGGATGTCCAACTGTCTGGCTTCTTTGGTTTCCACTGTGAAAAAGTTGTCTTGGGCTACACATTAAATACCAATGAAAGCTGATGAGTAAAGCCAGGGAGGGAGGAATGACTTTGTGCTAGGGCAGTGTTGACTCAAGTTCCTGGGATACTTATGACCACCATTGCCAATGGAGAAAATTGTCATGAAGGCCACTGAGTGGGAAACATCTGGGGGCATAGAGTAATGTGATTAAGGAGCAGTGCTCATGGACCCCATCAGTGAACACCATTAGGTAGGTAAGAGAAGAGAATCTTGGTTGAATGACATGGCCAGTCCACTAGGATGGCCAGTGAAATGAGCTTGCACCGTCTGACACATGATAAACCCAAGGCTTGAAGGGTTTGGGCCACCCCAGGTCAGAGGCAGCTTGCTGAGGACTCAAGGTGCACCTAGACTGGGGTTGAGTCTAGACAGATGAGGACAAGTGGGCAGAGTCTTGTTCTGATCAAGATAAAGCATGAAAAGGGTGTGAGGCATGAGGCGAGTGGGGAGTGGGTCTGTGCTGAATGTACACTAACCTGCCATATTCTTGCTTGGCTACACGTTTATGTTCTGGAAGAGAAGCCATGTGTTGGACTGCCAGAAAGCAAGAACTACGGAAAGCAAAGACAATGCCAGGGTCACATCTGGCACAGTAACAGAGAAGCTGAGGGCAGTGGTGTGTGTTCCCCGGGAGGAATCAGGCCTGGCCAGGATGGAGTGCTTTACATAACAAAGACCACGTTGCTAGGAACACCCAGCTTCTAATATTATTCCTTCTCTGTGAAGCTATTTGTACAGACTCAGCCACCCTATAACCTTTCAACAGGTGAGCTTCAAAGCTGGAATTCCTGCAGGTCAGCCTTGTGGGCCTGGGAGGGTCGGGTGGAGAGGATAGGAGGGCTTCTTTGCCTGTGCAAGCAGAGCCTCACAAAGAATGCAAGAGTCAGAATGCTGCTGGCCTGGGTGACATATCAAGTAGAGCATGATGAAGTTTCTAAGCTTCTGTGTCCAGTCTAAAGAAAGCCAAAGCATTGCCAAGCTCTCTGCAAAGAGTCTCCTAGACTTGCAGCCCTTCTTGCACCTGTCCCTGGGCAGCATTCACATACTTCCTGAGCTTCCTATTGCTACTATAACAATTGTTGATTTATTTATTGTTATTATAGGTCTTGAACACCTGATTCTCCTGCTTCCACCTCAAAGTGCTGAGTCACGACTGTGTGCCACCATGTCTGGTCCTCCCTCACTGTATTGATAGCTGTTTCCTTCTCATAGTTTCTACTTAGCCCCTTCCACGTTCAAGTTAGCAACAGCCAGTCAAATCCTTCTCTTGTTTAGACTATTATGAGGAGCCCATCAGAGAAGACCATCCAGACAGTTTATAGCCAACTGAAAGTCTTGATTCCAGCTGGCTGGGACTATACTCAGGTATTTGGGACTCAAGTGTAGCCTGAGTGTTTAGAGCAAGGAGTTTTTCTTTTTTATTTTATTTTATTTTATTTTTATTTTATTTTTTTTGGTTTTTCGAGACAGGGTTTCTCTGTGTAGCCTTGGCGCCTTTCTTGGAACTCACTCGGTAGCCCAGGCTGGCCTCGAACTCACAAAGATCCGCCTGCCTCTGCCTCCCAAGTGCTGGGATTAAAGGCGTGCGCCACCACCACCCAGCGAGCAAGGGGTTTTTATTTATTTTTTAATTTTTTAAAAAATATTTATTTATTATGTATACAACATTCTGCCTGCATGTATGCCTGCATGCCTGCCTGCATGCCAGAAGAGGGCACCAGATCTCATTACAGATGGTTGTGAGCCACCATGTGGTTGCTGGGAATTGAACTCAGGACCTCTGGAAGAGCAGTCAAGTCAGTCCTCTTAACCGCTGAGCCATATCTCCAGCCTGCAAGGGGTTTTTAAATGCAAAAACCACATCCTATTATTTTGCTTGGCAGCTGCAGAGGGAAATTTTGCACAAGCAAGCAGTTTAACAAAAAGCTAAGATAAGTGGTTAGCTGTAAGAATTTCTGCACAAGCAGGTAGTTTAACAGAAGCCAAGATAAATTAGATGGGGCATCTTGACCTCAGGTTCCTAGAATAGATTAGGATACATTTCCACAGGACTTTCCATCAAAGAGATAAAATTCTACTTAAACACCTAAAATGAGCTCAGCAAATGGAGGAACCTCTGCCTTGCCCTGAAACAAGTCTCCCTCACACCTGCTTCTGCATCTCTGAATCAGAGCAAAATCGCTCTCTTGGGGCTCAAATGATAAGACTGAGTCACCTAGATAATGCTTGGAGATCTCAGCTTTGTAAGGTCCCAAATACAATTTGCTTGGAAGCCTTTCTGCCATGTAAGGAACATACNTAGTCACAGGTTCCAAATGTATGGTCATTTTTGATGTACCACTTTGCTGATTATACATGATCATGTCTTAGAAAATTTAGCAAAAGCAATTTGAGGAGGTGGGGGGGTTCTTACTGGGTAGCCTTAAACTCACTATGTAGTCCAGGTTGGCCTCAACTACAGCCTCAGCTCTTAGAATCCTTGGATTATAGGCATGTAATTACTCCAAGCCACTCTGTTTGTCTTCTCTCTCTGCCTTATTTTTCATGCCAAACTGTTTCAAGCTATAGTCGTTTAATTATTGTTGCTTTCTTTATAGAATGAACTTCAGGAATGGTGCCTAATCTGTTCAAAGAATATAATAATTTTGTGTAGAAAATAACAGAAATTTAATAATTTACCTCCCATTGAAATTTTTAGCATTGATGTCTGAACTGGATCAGGAAAATAGATAAAATATGCTTAGTATACAGCTGCCCTTCATTATTCTTGGGATTGGTACCAGGATGCCCAGCCAACACTAAGTCAGCAGATGCTTAAATCCCTAATATAAAATGGGATACTATTTACATGCAATTGTTATTGTTTTTTACTCTTGGGGGGGGGCTGCCACCCAGGTCCCAAGTAAATCACACACAGAGGCTTAGTCTTTATTATGAATGCCTGGCCTTAACTTGTCTTATTTTTAGCCACTTTATTTAACTTATCCAGTCTTTTGCCTCTGGGCTTTTCCCATTCTCTTGCTTCTCTACACCTTATTCTTATCCTGTGGCTGGCTGTGTAGCTGGGTGGCTGGCCCTTGGAGTCCTCCTCCTCCTCTGGTTACTTCCTCTTCCTTTTTTCCAAGATTTCTCCTTCTATATATTGTCTCTGCCTGCCAGCTCCACCTATCCTTTCTCCTGCCTTGCTATTGGCTGTTCAGTTCTTTATTAGACCATCAGGTGTTTTTGACAGGCAAAGGAACACAGCTTTACAGAGTTAAACAAATGCAACATAAAAACAACGCAGCTTAAAATAATATTCCCCAACATGTAATGTATTCTCATCTTCTCACATACTTAAAACCATCTCTAAACCACAGTGTAGTGTAAATACTGTGGAGCGATTGCTATACTGAATTGCTCAGGGAGTAACAAGAAAAAGTCTGTGTTCAGTACATCCATACTTCTTAGTTAAGTTTCTATTGCTGTGATAAACACCATGACCAAAAGCAGCTTGGGGAGAAAAGGATTTATTTCAGTTTACAACTCTCAGGTCACACTCACCAACGGAAGTCAGTGTGGAAACTCAAGTCGGGGACTTCGAAGTAGTGAACTAAGCAGAGGCCATGGAGAAATGTTGTCTGCTGGCTTGCTCAGTTTGTTTTCTTTTACACTCCAGAACCCTTCTACGTCAATCATTAATCAAGAAAATGAATCTGGGCACGCCCTTAATCCCAGCACTTGGGAGGAAGAGGCAGGCGGATCTGAGAGTTGGAGGCCACAGTCTGGCCTACACCGTGAGTTCCAGGATAGCCAAGGATACATAGTGAGACCCTGTCTCGAAAAAAAAACAATTGGAAAGACTATTTAAAAATTAAGAGCAGCTTTCACCTGCGCCTCCTGATGCCATTTTCTTCGTTTTAGATATGTCTAGGAGTCAGCTTGAACAGGAGAAGAAATCTCTAGATTCTTTTGTCTGGGTAAAGGAGATCACTGGAGAAGTCACCCTCCCTCCAGGGGAGGAGACTACTCTTGCAGCCTCTGGAGAGAAGCGTCGGGCTAGGGCGAGGGCGAGGTCGAGGTCGGGGTCTCGGCGTGGGAGCACGCCCCGCGCGGCGGCTGCTGCACACAGACGGCCTCCCCAGCGAACCCCGAGGCTGCGGGGAAAGACCCCGGGGCAGGAAACTTCTTTGTGCCCCACTCGGCCGTGCCCTGCATCTCGGCCGTGCCCTGCATCTCGNCCGTGCCCTGCATCTCGGCCGTGCCCTGCATCTCGNCCGTGCCCTGCATCTCGGCCGTGCCCTGCATCTTGTCCCACCAGGGGGCGCTTTTCCAGAGCAGCGCCACCCGGGAGAGTCGCCTCCACCGGCCGAGGTGCTTCCAGCTAGCCCTTCTCCGCCCTGGGCTCTGTCTGGCAAGCTGAGGAACGCTCTGACTGGAAACAACCGGTTTTCCTTTTGAGCTAGGGAGTACCCACCGGGCCTATCCATGAAGCACCTGGCAGAGCGGCTGCCCACCTACACCTGTAGAGCTCTGTGAAGATACCATCAGCCCCACCCCTAGAAGCACAGGTTTATACAGAAACCCACAAAACCGCTTTCAGACCCAATACAAACTTTTCTGAGATTTTTTTTACAGACGGCCTTCGGCTTTATTTCCTCTGCTGTCCTGACACTTTTACTCTGCTGACTTGACACTTTGAGGGTGAATACNGCAGTTCTGGTGCTGGAGTCATCTGTGGGACAGAAGCAGACCTTGTGTGGGATGACGTCAGGCCAAGGTGAGTGGGACCCATTCGCCGGGCACAGCCAGGCCACCCTCGCTTTTATGGGCAACACTTGGAATGGAAAAGGGATGAAGCCTGTTTTCGGGCTTGCACTTCACAAACTTCACGCCTGTGCCGATGGAGTCCCTACTGTCTTTCAGTTTCAAGCCTAGGACGAGTCCCCATGTCAGAGTTCCTTGAAAGGTGGTCTAGAGTTTAAGCTCCATGAGGGCCCAAGTGGGGCCAAAGAGTGTTATGTGGGTCCTGTGCACTCAGGAGTAAGAGGGGCACCCGGAAGGTTAGGAAGTAAAGTGTGGCGTAAGGCAAAGTGAGTCTAGGCCATGAAAAAAGCCACAGGACCAGCCAGGGCGGAGGTAAGGCTGAAAGCCCAAGCGCTTCTGAGAGCCACAGAGGAGCTGAACTGCAGATCCTTTCAGATCTAGGCAGTCACAAAGGGTCTTTGAGCAGGGAAGGTAGTTTGGTGGTGGGGATGGGGGTGCAGGTGAATTTGTAGATGGACTCAGGTTTTAATCTGAAACGCCCTTCACAGGCTTGTTTTGAATGATTGTTCTCGCACTGATGGTGCTAATTAGGAGGGCGTTTGGAATCTTTAGTAGATGGGATCTAGCTGGAGGAAGTAGATCACTAGGGGCGGAACTTTGAACTGCTTCTGATCCTCTTTTTGCTTCTTGGTCTGTCCGGATGTCCCAGCCACCATGGACTGAAACTCTGTGAAATCATGAGACAAACGTAAATGTCCTCCTTCATGTTGTTTCTGTCAGGTACTATGGTCATAGGTTGCAAAAGTAAGAATAGGTCCAAGACTGGAATCTGAAGTAGTCTGAGCTAGTAGAGAGACCAGGGAAGGAAAGTAGGTGGGGTAACTTGGAGATCCAGAGCCAGCAGTTAGAGCAGGGTAGCCAGCAGTCACCTCAGTCTCTTTCACCATACATACTCCCTGTGTAGACCAAGTTGACTACCTGCCGCGGCCTCCCAAGTGCTGAGATTTCCAGCTTTTTCTTTTCTTTTCTTTTCTTTTCTTTCTTTTTTTTCGAGTTTCTCTGTGTAGCTCTGGAGCCTGTCCCGGAACTCACTCGGTAGCCCAGGCTGGCCTCGAACTCACAGAGATCCGCCTGCCTCTGCCTCCCTAGTGCTGGGATTAAAGACGTGCGCCACTACCGCCCGGCCGAGATTTCCAGCTTTTACAAAAGTTCCAACTTTGTGTGTGTGTGTGTGTGTGTGTGTGTGTGCGCCTGTGCCTGGTCTCACAAAGGCAAGAAGAGGATGTTAGATCCTCTGGAACTGGAGTTATGGCTATAAACAGCCATGTAGGTGCTGGGAATGGAACCCTGGTTCTCTAAAGAGCAGCTGATGCTCTTAACCACTGAGCCATTTCACTAGCCTCACCATGCTTCTCTTGAACAAGCCTTCCTGTACCTGTGTGATAAAGACTCTGGACAAGGAAAAGTGTCGTGAAGGCTGGAATCTGGCCTGGTTCTTGTTGCCTACTGCTTGCAGATGCCTGCTGTCACATTGCTTGCTGCTAGAAGCTGAGGGTTACAAAGGCCGCTAAGGACCAGCCCTGGAAGAACAAAAGGATCTCAGTCAACTTATTGGCAGCATGCCCAGCAACTTGACACCATGTATCACTCATTCCCACTGGCCTAATTAGCTGCAACTATAACCTTTATAAAATCAGGAAAGCATCTTCTGGGGAGAGTCAAATCTTCCTATTCTCTTCATGAGGAGGTGAATAGGCAGATGCAATAAAGCCCAGCTAGGAAGAGCATTAGGTTAGAGGACAAGGACATAGGAGGCATGCTCAAATCTATATATTAGCCTGTGAAGACATAAAGGGCTTTGGGGAGATGAGGGATCTGTTTTCTTGAGTCTTGATTTGGTACAGCTGTGTTTTACAAGGTGCCAACATAGAATAGCAACACTTCTCCAAAGGAAATAAGTAGTTTATGTAGAGACAAAAGGCCCAAAATACAAGCAGGATTCTCACCCCTTAACAATTGGGCTACAACCATTTGTGAGCCCCTAGTGACCAACAGTGGTTTACATAAAAGGCCAGACTCAAGGGAAACAACACTGTAACCCTGACTACTTGAGAGGTTCGCCTGTCCCCAGGATAAAAACATGTAACTCTGTGGTGACATTAGTAATCTAAGAAATAAAGCTTGCCTGAAGATCAGAGGACAGAGCCAGCCACACAGTTAGCCACAGAGGTCAGGCAGTGGTGGCACACACCTTTAATCCTAGCACTCAGGAGGCAGAGGCAGAGAACCGTCTGGATTTATGTGAGTTCAAGGCCACACTGGGCTACCTGAGATTAATCAGCCTAAAAAAGAAATAGAGCCAGACAGTGGTGGCACACACCTTTAATTCCAGCCCTTGGGATCACACACCTTTAATCCCAGCACTAGGAAGGTTGAGATAGGAAGTGATATGGCTGGGCAGAGAAAGGAATATAAGGCAGAGGAGACAGGAATTCCTTGTCTTGCAGAGGCTCTGTCAGGCTGAGGAGCTGGTGAGGTAAGAGGTGGTAGCTGTGGCTTGCTCTGTTTCTCTGATCTTTCAGTTTTCACTCTGATATCTGGCCCTGGGTTTTTAAGACCATTTAGGATTCTCGCAATGTAATTCCCTCTTAATAGCTATGAAAGAATTTCTAGGGCTAGCAAGATATCTCAGATATCTCTGCAGATAAAGGCACCTGCCAGCAAGCCTGCACTTGAGTTGGATCCCTAGGATCCACATGGTAGGAGAGAATCAGCTCTTAAAAGTTTTCCTCTGACCTGTACATACATACTGTAGTGCATGTGCACACATGCACTCACGCACACACAAAATAGTGTTTTGGCTGCAGATGTAGCTCAGTAGAACACTTGCCCTAACAGGCACAAGGTCCAAAGTTTAATCTCTAGCACTACACCAAAAAGGGGTGGTGTTTGTACCACCTGATAAAACTGGATGGCAGAGAAACTTCAGCCAGCCCAGTTATTAGGTAGGCAGGGAGCAACCTTCAGGGTGCAGGTGGTGTATATGAGACCAGACCCTGCCGGGGCTGTGGGCAAGCAGGGTCCCTGTTCATTGTCAGTGTGAAGTGAGCCAAAGGAAGTTGATTGCCAGGCAGGCCGGGGCTGTGTACTCTGAGCTTGAGACTGGGGCAGGTCTGCCCTTGATGTCATCAAGTGACTCCACACTGATCAAAACAGTGGTTCTGAAAAGCACAGGCTACCTCCCNTCCTCCAGTGTGCTTCCAAGTCCCCCTTCGGAGTTTGCCCCCACCCAGGCTTATACTGCCCTCAGTGTGCTGTCTTTAGGCTCCAGTAGTGAACTGTTCCTGGCTTTTCATCTCATGTGCACACTTCTCAAAGCCTTCCTCTCTCTCATTAACTCAGAGGCTACCTAGGGGTAGAGGCCTTTCCAGAACAAAGGGAGAAAGAAGGGCTTTGGCAGCCCATGCTGGGAACAGACACAGCCCTGGAGTTAAGGGCCTCATCCCAGCTCTCTCTGTGAGGGCAGCTCAGCTGTGATCTGACTTGGGTCTCTCCAGAGGCTTCACCTGTTCTCTCTGTGGTGGGGGAGCACATATATCCGGAGATGAA
>LZPO01017366.1:30091-57745 GCA_001675575.1 Neotoma lepida | reverse complement strand
ATAATTCCTTTAACTTTATTTTATGTGCATTGGTGTGAAGGTGTCAGATCCCTTGGAACTAGAGTTACAGACAATTGTGAGCTGCCATGTGGGTGCTGGGAATTGAACCTGAGTCCTTTGGAAGAGCAGCTGTGTTCTTAACTGCTGGCCCATCTCTCTAACCTCCCAGATCCTTACTTCTAACAAGCCTACTTCATGAGGCTGCCTACTCTCGCTGGGTCATGTTATAGTTACGGCACCTTCTCTTAAGTGTTTCCTCAATGTAAGAAAGCTCTGGGGATTAGAGCAGGATGGCTCTCAGGAGGAGCACCCAGAGCACAGCACTGCCTCCCTGGATGATGTCTCCTGCTGTGCCAAGAACAGTCAGACACAGGCATGCTTGTTACTGCCTGCAGTCTTTGACTCTCCAAAGGAAGTCTAGAGAAATAAGATACCTGGGTGGAGTCTGGAGGTGAGAGGATGAAAAAGTAGTGTATGCAGTGTGTGTGTGTGTGTGTGTGTGTGTGTGTGTGTTCACAGAATGGGAAGGTGACTGAGCCAAGGGAAACATATCAGATGTGGGAGTAGGTGGGCCTCTGGTACGCCTGTGCAAAAGAAAGCTCCAGGAGAGGAGAGAAACAATTTATAGAGTAAACAGAGCACTCATACAGCTCCTCGCGGGGATGCCTGAAAACCTGTGGGATACATCCACGATACCATGTAATAAGAGCCATGCTAAAGAGAGCTCAAATTTGCCTGACAGAGCCTTTAGACAGAAGATGCTTCAATCAACCATTTTAGAGTGAGCTAAAGCATTAAGATGTATCAAGTTTAAAACCTGCAAAACAATGAAATCATTATGAATTTACCAAACAAACATTTATCCCAACTACCCAGTATGGAGTTGTGCTGGGAATACAGAGAAGATAAAGTCTTCATTGTAAAAGAAGACCTACCTAAAAGGAGAACAGAGTATCAAAAAGAGAGGGCTCAGAAATTAATTTAGGCTGGAAGGTTCTATACAATGGGCATGTGGACCTGAACCTCAGATGTGTGGGTAAGAAGGGAGGTTGTGCCCATCATGCAAGTGCCAGTGGATCTACAGGTGAACCAGATGTCCAAATAGCTGGTTCTGCAGAGGGGAGGGCCTGAAGTGCAAGGAAAGGGAAGAGGGAAAGACCATGAAGGGTTCTGCATGGCAGAATGAGGAAGTGGGTCCTTACTGCTAGGTAAATGTGCTCATTATTTTTTGATTCACTACTTGGCATATCGATTAATCCTGCCCACACCCCTTTTTAAGACTACTAGGTTCCCAAACCAGGCAAACTAGCATAAGCTTTCAATCCCAGCACTCAGAAGGCAGAGGCAGGAGGATCTCGGTGAGTTCAAGGCCATCCTGGTTTACAGAGTGAGTTCTAGAACAGCCAGGACTACACAGAAAAACCCTGTCTCAAAAAAAAAAAAAAAAAAGAATACTGGGTTTCAGGCTGTGCATATTGGCATACATTTTTAATTTCTGGAGGGAAAGGAAAGGCAGTTGGATCTCTGGAAGTTCAAGGCCAGCCTGAACTGCACAGAGTTCTAGCCTAGCCCAGGGTTACCAGTGAGACCCTGTCTCAAAAACAAAACAAAAGTACAGGTATCATAAATCTAGTGTCAGCTCTGAGGGCACTCAGTCTACACTGAAGTTCACTTTCAGGGTTCCTTCTCTTGCAGTACTGTCTTCTCTTGTTTCCTGGCCTGGTCTTCTGTCATAAAACTACACTTGCTTAAAGCTACACTCAAACTCCATAAAGCCTTATAATGGGTTCATGTAAGTCCCTGTTCAAATATCAATGTTCATATCATATCAATGTTCAAACCATGTAAAGGCCTTTGTATAATGTTAACCATTTACTATAATGCTATGTCATTATTAATTTCATTTATGAAGCTAAGAAAGAGTCTATTTAACTAATGACAGGTTCACTACCATGTCATGACAAATAGCTACCNACAACTGGACTGATTAATAGTGATCAATTTTCCCTGACTTTAATTCCTGAAACAGTAGTTTACAAAGCTGCTCTCTTCCTTAAGGTACAGAGTAAGCCACAAGAGTCTGAATGGAAAACAAAGCACACCTTGAGGAAGTCAAGAATCCACAGCAGTGTGGTTCATCTAGACACAGGCATACTCTGAAGTAGTATATTCTTGCAAAAACCAGCAGATGTTTTTAGTAAATGCTAAGGAAGTTAACAAGAGCACTCGAAAGTCACGACAGCCCTTTCACTGCTAAGTCACTACAGATTGCACTGACTTTACATTTCCATGTGACACTCTGAATTTGCTAAGCTGACCATTTAGCCCACCACATTGTATTTATTCCAACCAAGATTTACTTTGTTTTCCTAGTGTTCTTCCACTGAGCCACACCTCTCACCTCCATATTTATTCTATAGTTTTAAAATTCAGGTCAATAAAGGTATTGGGTGGGTACTGTGAACACCTAAGTTAGTGCTCATTGATGATGGACACATTCCATATTCTTGAGAACTCACTATCTAGGACAATGCAATAAAACAAAGTCTATCAAATTAAAGATGGGAATTTTATTGAATACTTAGGTGAAGAGATTATGAAAAATCAGTTTACATAAGAAACCTTGAAGAACTTTGCTGAATTATCTTTTTCCAGTTCTACTCATTATTTTGTCACCTAGCTAACTTAGTTCTGTGTCCCTGGGATGATCTTTAAACAATGGATGTTCCTTCAGCCAAGGTCTGAAACTCTTTAACACTTTATCCTTAAGCCCCTCAGCTTGAGTAAAGTCCAACACCATCTTTTTTTTTTTTGTCTTGAATTAAACAGTCAATTTTTTCTATATCCTTTAGGCCAGGTATTCCCAGCATTGTGTTGACCTTGACAGAGGTCAAGGTAAGCAAACGCATCCTCTTAAGGTGTATGCAGACTTGTGGCCAGCTGGACCACAGTGCTGGGTGCACAGGCACAGCTGTCTATGTACACTGTCCCTTCTGGATTGCTAAGCTAGTACCTCTATGTGCCAATGCCCACCCCATATCACTGCCCTTCACTTCTACCCTAACTTTCTGCTGCCTCATCCCTTCTGCTCCATCATTAAATCATCACTCCCAAATCTCCATCTTCTTCTAGCTTGTTTTCAGAAGGAAATCTAGACAATGGAGTATACTGTCAGAGGTGATATGTCTATCAGCCATGAACATAGACAAGTACCACAGCTAGACTCCTGCCCACACACATTCCTGTCTCAGTCGCACACTTGTCTTCCTTTCTGCTACCTTCCTCTTAACGTTGTGGGGGATGTAGCTAGATGACAACACCTCTTGTATTAGAACAGATGATACATAGGAGGTTCAGTGGCAATGAATAGTAAACAAAAATGTCTTAAGTTATGGTCAGTTACTGGCTTTTTTGAATACAATCACTGAAACAGAATGGGACTGGCTTTAAGGAGTCTATTTTAAAAAGAGCATTAGGATTAGCTGGGTGCACATGCCTTGAATCCAACCACTAGAAGATAAGAGGCAGACAGATCTCAGTGACTTTGAAGCCAGGCTGGTCTGCACAGTTCTAGGACAGCCACGGCTACATAGTGATAGCCTGTCTAGAAAAACAAACAGCTGGACGGTGGTGGCACATGCCTGCAGAGGCTGGCAGATCTCTGTGAGTTCCAGGCCAGCCTGGTCTACAGAGTGAGTTCCAGGACAGCCAAGGCTACCCAGAGAATGATGGGTGATGTCGTTGTGTATGCTGTGAATATGTGTTGCTCTGAGTGGTTGATAAATAAAATGCTGATTGGCCAGTAGCCAGGCAGGAAGTATAGGCGGGATAAACAGACAAGGAAAATTCTGNGAAGAGGAAGGCTGAGTCAGGAGATGCCAGCCAGCTGCCCAAGGAGCAACATGTAATGGGACACAGGTAAAGCCATGGAACATGTGGTGACATATAGATTAATAGGAATGGGCTAATTTTAAGTGTAAGAGCTAGTCAGTAATAAACCAGAGCTAATGGCCAAGCAGTTATAATTAATATAAGCTTTTGAGTGATTATAAGTGGCTGCGGGACCGCCAGGCTGGAGGAATGCAGGGCCTGGCGGGACCTGGCGAGACCATGCAGGACAGAGAAACTTCCAACTACAAATGGCGCCCAATGCTCGAGTTTCCACATAAAACCTGAGAAAACTTAGTAAGAGATTCTAAAACAGAGCCAAAAACATGTTCCTGCTTCATGTCTCATGCAGGCCGCAAGACGCTGCAGTATTCGGCTTGAGCGCAGCATTCCTGGCACAATACACAGAGCTGTCTCCAAGCTGTGCAGGACACTGCATAATGGATTTAGCCTTTACTCATACAGACAAAAAGGGTTTATGGGCCAGCTGCACACTACCCTGATGGCAGCATGGACCCCAGAGTTGGTGGGGTAAGTGTGACTCTCCTGGGTACCTCTGCCATGTTGAAAGGCTGAAGTGGGTGGAGTCAGCAGCCAAGGCTGCTGGTCCTAGCCATGCAGTTTAGCAGTTTAAAAATCTTTCCTGGTCAGAAAAGGATTATAGATTCTGAATAAGGTAGATTCAGATCGAATAAACCTCTAAATGGTTTACATTGTGTGAAAAAATGTACATAGGTTTGAAAGAGAGAAAAAAGGGAATATAGACTGTTATATAAAGAANTAGTTTTAAAAAATAAAGTATTTAAAGAGACAGTAAAAATAATCTAATAAGCCACGTAAAGATGGATATTACACAGAGAATCTGGATTGTGTTGTCTTTGGGATTTTTAACTGCAGAGAGACATTTGATTGTAAAAGCTGCTGAGTTAAACCAATATGTGTGGTGATTATATTGTGTTCCCCAAAATATTGTGTACCCTAATAAAACTTATTTGGGGTCAGAGAACAGAACAGCCACTAGATTAAACATAGAGGTTAGGCAGTGGTAGCACATGCCTTTAATCCTAGCATTCCAGAGGCAGAGATCCATCCAGATCTCTGTGAGTTCAAGGCCACACTGGAAACAGCCAGGCATGGTGGCACACACCTTTAATTCCGGTGGCACACACCTTTAATTCCAGCACCTGAGATCTCATGTCTTTGCTTGAGAAAGACACATGCCTTTAATCCCAGAAAGTAGTGGCAGGAAGCAGAAAGGTATATAAGGTGTGGAAACCAGAAGCTAGGGGGCCTCTTAAGCTTTCAGGCTTTGAGCAGCAGTTGAGCTGAGATTCATTTGGGTGAGGACTCAGAAGCCTGCAGTCTGAGGAAACAAGATCAGCTGAGGAGTTGGCAAGGTGAGGAGGTTGGCTGTGGCTTGTTCTGTTTCTCTGACCTTTTAGAATTTATCTCCGTACCTGGTTTTCAATTAATAAGACTGTTTAAGATTCACATTACAAATATGTATATTTTAAAGGTATCTCGATTTCAAAATTTATGTCTAAGAATATGTTGCTTTGGAAAAGAGGTTCTGCTTTTGTTTCCACAGAAGATGAAAACCTATGGATTGCTTACAGGCTAATATGGTTTGACCAGCCAAGACCCCCTGAGAGGCTCAGATGATCCAACATCCAAACAGCTTCAAGGCAACTAGCTCAAAATATACAATATCACAGACTATTCCAGTCAGGACTTCACCATAATTCTTAGTTTTCTCAGGATCCCCATAAGAATACAGTGCCCTTTATCAGCAGGAAGTAGCCTAGAAAACTATGCCCACATGCCCCTAAAATGGATTATAGATGTTTGTCTTTGTTTAGGTTGTTGGTTACAAATTGTTATTCGTCATTAGTCAGTATCTTTCTAAAAGAAGAAAGGGGGATATGATATGGAAATATAGAATATAGATATGATAGGATAAAAGGGTAGATTGTTGAACCTACTTTTAAAGAGCAACTTGTTTAAAATGTTTTACATTGGTATAGATTTTAGTTTATTGATACAAATTTAAAGTTAATTTTGTTATACTNTANATATATTTCTANTCTCNTTTAAGGTATTATGTTTATGTAACTCATTTAAATTGTAATGGATAATTAAGAAATACAGATTAATAATTAGTCTTCTATGATAATAAAACTTATAGTCATGTTAAGTTTTTTAGGTATACCAAGATATATTTCAGATAGATAGGTAATCTTCAAACACTTCAAAGACCTACAGAATATGGCATTTAAAAATGTTTTAAAAACTTAGACTTTCTGGACAGTAAGACACGTCTGCTCCTGGCAGCACCAATTTACTTCAAAGAGAAAGATGGGTGTCGAAGACCCTCCATATAGAGTTTATCTTCTTCTTGGCAAAAATAGCCATTTGGACAAGAAACTGTTCTTGCCTGGATTGCTTGAAAAAATGTTGTATCAACTGGACATGCAGGGCCCATAGGAAGGTGACCACTGAACTTTACAAGACAAGATGGTCCTTCAGGTTCCTGCTTCACAGAAGAAACTGCCAGACATTCTACAGGAAACAGAGAGAAGCAACTGAGAGACTCTAGGCCTATAGGCTGAAGATGGATGCCCCAATGTTACAGAGGAACTTTGGGTAACTGTCCAGGTAGCCAGCTGTCTCTGTCATTCTAGATTTTTGAAAGTTGCTTACAACGCTCTTCCTGTTTACTTAGGTAATATTATATCCTCCTGGGGCCTTTGATATAGTTGAAGACTAGATAGTTATAACTTTCCTTGGTTATGATAAAAGATAAATTACATATAAAGCTTTAGACTCACAAATATAGGATAGATAGAATATTTTCTTTAAATTTGCCAAATATAAACAGACTAGATATTGTAACTGTAATTCTTGCTTGATAACTATTTTGTTATATGTAATTTTACTATGTTGAAGTTAAAACCTTTCTTTTAAATAGAAAGAAAAGGGGAAATGATGGCTGATGTCATTCTGTATGCTGTGAATATGTGTTGCTCTGATTAGTTGATAAATGAAGCTGTTTGGCCGATGGTGAGGCAGAATAAGGTTAGGCAGGACATTCTAACTAGGGAGAGAGGAAGAAGAAAGCAGAGCTGAGGAGACTCTGCTAGTCCCCGCCAGAAGAAGCAAGATGTAAAGGTACTGGAAAGCCACAAGCCACACGGCAAAATATAGATTCATAGAAATGGGTTAATTTAAGATGTAAGAGCTAGCTAATGAGAAGCCTGAGCCATTAGACCATATAGTTTGAAAATAATATAAGCCTCTGTGTGTTTATTTGGGTCTGAGCAGCTGTGGTATCTGGCGGGACACAGAAAAACTTACAACTATAAGAGAAACCTTGTCTCAAAAAAACAAAAAACAAAAAAACAAAAAAAAGAAAAAGAAAACAAACAAAACGAAAGAAATAGGCTTATTATGCAAAAATACCAATCTGCTATGTTAAAATAACCAATGATAATATTTTGATGAATATCATTTGTACTTTTACTTTGCAAAATACATTTTATAAAAATGGGCTCATATTGTACATAGTGTTTTATAACTAGCTTTCTGTATTTAACATTACATTATGAACCTCTGTCCCAATCAAAAAACAAGTACAAAACCATAAAGTTATCAAAATATTAATGGCAGCTTACTAAACTAAGTATGCCAAATATTTCATACATACATACATACCATATACCATATACACATATGTGATATGGTATGTATGTATGAGAGAGAGNAAGAGAGAAACAGGGTCTCATTATGTAGCCCTGGCTGGCCTGAGAACTCAAGTATGTAGACCCAGTTGGCCTTGAACTCAGAGACTCTCCTGCCTGTTTCCCAAATGCTGAGATTAAAGGAAAGCACTATACACCCTACTCATATCTAGCTTTTATAATTTAAAAACATTCTTTTACAATCATCCATTCAAGATGATATTTTATGAATATCTCCATCTATCTTCCTTCCTTTCTTTCTACTTATATCTATCTATCTATCTATCTATCTATCTATCTATCTATCTATCTATCTATCTATCTATCTATCTATCCATCCATCCATCCATCCATCCATCCATCCATCCATCCATTTATCTATCTGTTTATTTTGAGACAGGGATTCATTTGTATCCTAGACTGGCCTGCCTTGATCTCTTCTTCCTGACTGCCTTCCAAAGGCTGAGATTACAGCTGTGTGTCACCACAACTGGTGTCTTTTTCTCTAAGTATGAGTTATTACAGTTAATTACCTTTGAACCCTCCAAATAGAAAGGAAATGCCCAATGTGTAAAGAATTGATTTTAAAACCTTGTATCTTGGGGCTAGAGAGATGGCTCAGAGGTTAAGAGCACTGGCTGCTCTTCCAGAGGACCCAGTTCAATTCCCAGCACCCACATGGCAGCTCACAACTGTCTGTAACTCCCAGGGGATCTGACACCTTCACACCAATGCACATAAAATAAAGTTAAATAAATTATTAAAAAAAAACAAGACCAAAAAGGTTTATCTTTTACATGTATCTGGTATTAAACAATAACAAAAAAATGGAAGTGTTTTTGCAACTTCAAGCAAGAAACATGAAAAATCTTTTCTCATGGCTTCTGTATCAAATATATTACTAAAATTTCTTTTCTTATAAAATCAGAACTACATTTAAACATAAACTATATGAGGCTGTTTAAATAAAACCTTTTACTTACATTAGGGTTGTTTCCACTCTTGAGACGTGTTCAAGGTCTTCGTCAGGGTCCTTGAACCCAGTAAAGGAATAATAGGACCTATGCCATTTGATGGGTCTGTCAGGCATCCCTGTAGCTTCCTTGAGAGGCTGGGAATGCATATTAGTGTTCAAGCTTTGGATGTGTTCAACAGACAAACTGCAGGAGTTGAGAATATACAATACTGTGCTTAGCAGATCGCTGGTGTGCAAAGTAAATCTGACTGCTCGAAATCCTAGAGAATATAATTCCCCAAACAATTAATACAGATGATTACTTGTTTGATTTTGAATCATTTTTCATGAAACAATTATAAAATTAGAATCTTTAAAAATATTTTATTACCCATTAAAATTCACCCCAGCAAATGGAAAACCACTTCCTCTTCCAAACTCTACAGCAGTATTTTCATCTTCAAGGATTCCTTTCTAGTTTGGCACCTTTCTAGTTTGATACACTCACCCTAGTTGAGAAGGGGATGGAGACTATTTTCAGTGGTGCCCATGAATTTTGTCACTAAAGAGAAGTCCCATGTCCATCCCAAAGCTTCTAGCAGAAAGAAGGGCACATAGGGACACCTGCATTGACAGTGCATGCCAGGGGAAGGCCCAGGCTATATCTACCTAGTGTTGATGGTCACAGAAAATCATCTTTAAAAATTTTTTAAATTTTGTGTGTGTGTGTGTGTGTGTGTGTGTGTGTGTGTGTGTGTGTGTATGTATGATGTAAGTGCACCACATGTATGCCTGGTACACAGAGAAGCCAGAAGAAGGTGTACGATCCCTTGGAACTGGAGTTACAGACTACTGTGAATTGCCAAGTGGGTTCTTGGAATTGAACTCAGGTCCTCTGGAAGAGTAGCCAGTGCTCTTAACCCCTGAACCATTTCTCCAGGCCCAACCCCCAACTTTTATTTTTTTATTGTTTTAAAATTTTTTATTTATTTTTATTTTATGAGCATTTTGGTGTTTTATTTGCATGTATGTCTGTGTCAGGAAGTTGGATCCTCTGGAACTGGGGTTACAGACAGGTGCAAGCTGCCATGTGGGTGCTGGGAACTGAACTCAGGTCCTCTGGAAGAGCAGCCAGTGCTCTTAACCACTGAACCATTTCTCCAGGCCCAACCCCCAACTTTTAAAATAGCTTGAAAATTAGATAAAGGAGCTGGAAATATAGTTAGTTCAGTGGCAGAGTTCTTGCCCAGAACGCACGAGGCTCTAGGTTTGGTTCACAACCCTGACAAAAAATAAAATTGTATTAAGTATTATTATTATTTTAGACAAGGTCTCACTATGTAGCCCTGGCTGGCCTCAAACTCACAGATACATGCCTGCCTTCTGCCTCCTGAGTGCTGGGATGTTTAAGGTGTGTGCTATGACTCTGGGCTACAAATACTTTATAAGCACATGTTCATTGTAAAGTTTCACACACATACACATGAGTAAAAGTCTATTAACAGGTATATAATCTCATACCTTTACTAGATATAACCACTGTTAACAGTTGGTACATAGTCTTTGAACAACAAGTATTAAATATGTAGCTAACAATGCACATGTGGATATTCACAATTAAAATAATTAAAACTAAGCTGGGCATGGTGGTACAGGCCTGTAATTCCAGCTTTTGGGAGAGGCAGAGGTAGATGGATTGGGACTTCAAAGTTATCCTTGGCTATGTAGTGAGTTTGAGGCCAGCCTGGGCTAAGAAACTTTTACTCAAAACAGTAAAACCAACCCTGTCCCTCCCTCACCAAATCCACCAACACCACTACTACAAAAACATTTAAATAAAACTTAAGGGGCTGGAGAGATGGCTCAATGGTTAAGAGCACTAACTACTCTTCTAGAGGACTCAGGTTCAATTCCCAGCACCCACATAGCAGCTAACAATTGTCTGTAACTCCAAGATCTGACACCCTCACATAGACATACATGCAGGCAAAACACCAATGCAAATAAAATAAAATAAATTATTTAAAAAAGTAAATAAATAAAACTTAAAATCCAGTTCCTTGATCACATGAGCAACCTTTCAAATACTTAGCAGTCACATAGCTAGTGCTTGTCATACTTGAGGGTCCATCTGTGGGATGGACCTCATACAAACCCTCTTAGACAATGCTGGTCTAAACCTTTTCTATATGCTTCTCTGAACTGTATATGACATAATGCTTATGTGTTTCTATAAACATACACCCACTTATTTTAAATTGTTCCTTTTAGTACAGATGGTATCATTATGGATCTATCATCCATACGTGAACCTTTTGCCACTTAACTTGGTGACCTTTTGATGGACCAGGCTAACTCCATNTTAAGATTAAAAGCCATCTTGTTACAAGGTGAAAATAAGTTCACTTGTTTTCTGTAAAACTTGGGTTTGACTGTATCTTGACCCATTTTTCTGGAATTTGACATGTTCCACACCCTATACTGTGATACCTCCACCCTGATAAAGATGTTCTGCCAAATAATTTTGAGATGTTCAACCAACTTCCTACATAATCCCAAATCCCCCAGCCCTTTGAAAGCCCTATGCCTTACAGTTTGGGGGCTATAATAACCCTACTTTCTCCTATGTTCAATGTCATTTTCTCAAACCCTGCTTTAGGGAGATAGTCCTGTCTGACAGAAAATAAAGCTTGCTTAATTTGACCAAAAACATTTGGGTTGGTTGTCTTTACTCTCATTCAGTGGGATTAACATCTTCCACATCTGTATGTATAAATGATCCTTATTCTTTTCAGCAGCTACATGCTAGTCAATTTAATAACCATAGCATGGCATATTTATCACTTCCAGTAGTGATGGGCTTGAAAGTAATTTTCAAAATTCCATGTGAGACTGAAATATGCTTGCTGTTTGCTTGCCTGCCTTCTTTCCTTTCTGGTTGTGTGTGTGCATGTGTGCACCTTCATGCCTGTAGGTGGGCATACTTGTGAAGGTCAATGTCAACCTGAGGTGTTGTTCTACTGGTACTGTCCACCTTATTTTGAAGAATCTGGGTGATCCCTTAGATGAAGCTGGTTGGCCAGTGGGCTCCAGGGATCCTCCTGTTACCTCCCCAGTGCTTGGATTGCAAAGCATGCTATCACAGCTGGCTTTTATGTAGATGCTGGAGATAGAGTTCAGGTCCTTATCTTGTATGGTAAGCACTCTGCTGACTAAACTATCTCCTCAACCTTCCTGAGATGTGTATTCTTCCTAAGAGCCAGAGCTTAACTCATTCTCGCAGATAAACTCTGCGTGACATACTCATACACAATATAGAACATTGTAAAGTAAGAAAGTTTTTCTTAACAGGATCATCTGATGTTAAGGTGAGGACTACTGGCAGGAGAAAAGAAAAATTCAAACTTTTTCCTTGAAGTCCAGGAAGTAGCTCAGACTTAAAAGAGCTGAGTTAGTAGCTTCATAGGCACATACCCAACTTAGGACGCAGAAGCTGGGGGACTCTCTCCGAAAGAGTCAACTTTTGTCTACCCAGCAAGATCCAGGCCAGCTAGGGCTATACAATGAGACTCTGGCTTTAAAAAGCAGGGCTGGAGAGAGAGCTGGAGAGATCGATGGTTCTACATTTGTTCTTGCAGAGGACCTGGGTTCGATTCCCAACACCCATATGGTGTCTTACAACAATCTGCAATTCCAGTTCCAGGAGATCTGATATCATCTTCTGATCTTGGGCACCAAGCATGAATGTGATACATAGACGTATGTGCAGGCAAAACAATCACCTAAAAAATGACTAAATCTAGCTGGGTGTGGTAGCACACACCTTTAATCTCAGCACTCAACCTGTCTCAAAGAGAAAAAGGGAGACAAGTTTCTTCATGCTCTATTGTGGGCTATATAAATTCAGATTTGTCCTTCTTAGTGCTGGGGATTGAACCTAGGGCCTCACATACTTAGACAAGTGCTTTACACCTGAGTGCTGTTATTTCCAGCCCCATACAAACTTCTAGAATCTTGTCATGATCTCAAAAGGAATCCTAGATAAGGATCTAAAGGACATGTCCTATCATACTGGATAGCAGCCTGTGTCATAGATGCAGTACTCAATGAAGAGATAAGCTAAAATGGAATCTGTGTAACAGCCCTGGCTGTCCTGGAACTCACATTGTAGACCAGGCTTACCTCAAACTCACAGAGATCCTCCTGCTTCTGCCTCCCAGTGTGGGATGGGAGGTGTGTGCCACCATGCCTGGCTTGTAGAAGCACTCTACTATGTACAGACATCAGTGTAAAAAGGCCAGCAACAGGCAGAACAGCACCTGATCATTTCAGTTTGCTTTTTTATTGTTATTTGAGTTATAGACCATTTTGTAAGGGAGATACTTTGATTTCTTTTGGTGTATAAAAATGCTTTACATATTAATACTATCTGTATTTGGTTTGGAACCCACAATCCTCCTCTCTTAGGCTCCCATGCTGGGATCCTGGCACTACTGTTCCTGGCTATTTTGAATAAAACCCTGAGTCAGATGGAGAAACTGCTGAGAAAAAAAATCTGTGACTTTCAACCTCCATAATCAATCATGGGAGAATAAAGGACAAGAGAAACTACATTATCAAATGCTAGTCCTTAGGCTGGATGGGAAACCATCTTTAACATGAAGAGAGAAGTTTTTGGGCTTTTTTTTTTTTTTTTTTTTTTATTCATCAAGAGGAGAGCTTGAATGCAGTCTCCCACTACCACAAATTATGGAGTTGATTTTTCTGAATTTGAGGAAATCACAGGATCAACACACTCAAAAGGCAATAGATGAGCCTCACCCTGGGAAAACCACCTTCCTGATCATGGAATCTCCCCTGATTTTGAGATGGAGCCCTTCCTTTCCATCTGAGGTTTTGAGGAACTATGAAGGGTTTTCTACACAATATTGCAACTCTCATTTTAATAATCAAAGAGAGAGTCAGGAATCACAGGCAGAATTATAAGTATTTTCTATGTCTCAAAGACCTATTAAAATTAGTGAATCTTTAAACTATTTAAAAGTCTTTTAAAAATAAAGTTATTTCCTCAAGGATAACCAAAAGGACAGATATTCCAAGAAGGGATAGGGCAGGCTTTTAATTTTTTTTTTAAGGCAGAATCTTGTTATGTAACCCAGGCTAGCCTCCAACTGGTAGTAATTCTCCTGCCTTAGCCTCCTGAGTGCTGGAAATACAGGTATGCTAACATATCCAGCTCTTCACAATTTTTTTTTTTTCTGTTTTTGAGACAGGATCTTGCTCTGACTATCTGGGCTGGCTTCAAACTCAAGAGTCTTCTTGCATCAGCTCCCAAGGACTGGGGTTATAGGTATGCACCCACAGCTAGAGGTTTATTTGTTAACCTTACTACATCCGGATGCAACCAGTGAAAGCAGGTGCTTAGAAAGAAGGCTGTGTAGAAACAGCATCTGGTAGAAGTTTAGAGACTTGAGTTCAAGACCTTACTCTGCCTATGCAGTCTTTGAATGTAGGGCAGATATCACTAGGTCACAAATAGTTAAACATTTCTACCCTCACAGGGACAGTAAGAGAAGTAATACTGTAGATTTCAAAGTATGAATATAACAGACATGGTTAACACTCAGACCAACACTGAATTTGGAAGGCTATAAATAGGAATTCTTCAGGGTTTCTCTTGTTTTGATATATGGTCTCACTATATAGTTTGGCTATACACCATCATGGCTGGCCTGGAACTCACTATGTAAACCAGGCTGGCCTCAGACTCAAAGAGATCCACCTGCCTCTGCCTCTCTCAAGTACTGGGATTAAAGGCATGAACCCTAATACTTGGCTGGAATACTTAAAAAAAAAGTTTAAACATATGTAGCTAGGAATAGAATCTAATTCTAGGAAAACAATTATGATATTTTTCAACAAGGCTTTAATACAAAGGTATTCTGGTAATGTCAGAATTCACGAACATATTTCACATGAAGCTGGCAAAGGACACATTAGAAATAAAACAACGTACCTGAAGTACTGACAGGCTCCTGGCCTTCAGAAGAGTTCTGGGCTGTTTTTTCTCTTATATAAAATGTAAGCTGAGTTGGTTTCAGAGACTTGAAGCCTGGTTTCTGGAGATTTTCTAAGTAGACACTTAATCTCTTAAGAGAATTTTCATTGATTTCCTAGGGGGGGGGGAAACATCAAGGGCATTTACATGTGAATACAGAAAGAAGAAATTATTTGTGGTCTTTAAATATATTGAAGATATTAAGTATTCTTCTGTTAAAAATGTTGAGGGAACCTGGCATAGTAGCATACGTCTTTAATTCCAGGACTTGGAGGCAGAAGCAGTCAGATCTCTGTGAGTTTAAGTTCAGCCTACAAAGTGATCTACATAGTGAGTTCCAGGCCAGCCTATACAGTAAGACTTTGTCAAAAAGAAAAAAAAAAGTTGACAGCTGGAAGGATGGCTAGCCTAATGGTTCAGAGCACTGATTGCTCTTACAGAGGACCTGGGTTCCTCAGTTCCTAGCACCCACAGGGAAGCTCACAATTGCCTTTAACTACAGCTTCACGGGATTCAGTGCCCTTTTCTGGCCCCCATGGGCACCTGCACTCACCCCAACACTGAACACACACAGACACACACACACAAAGAAATGTTGGGATTTCATAGCTGTTTGGTAAAAGAGAAGGTTAGCTCCACATCATACTGTGCAATAGATAAATGCTGAAGGTGAGACACAACATATAACCATGTAAGCATCAGGATAAAAGGTGATTGGATTCCTTCGTCACTTAGGAGTAGAGCAGCTTAGCTATGACTACTCTCTCAAATTAATGATTATATAATTGGATTTATTATCTCTAATAGTATCTCCATAATAAACCACTGAGATAGATTTTTATAAAAAAATTAGAAAAAGAAAAACCCCATATATATGTAGTAAGCAAATTCATAATACAAATAATCAAATTAGAAAAATATAGCTAATTTTATACGACGTATATGACAATGGCAACTTCTTGATTACTGGAGTACTACACAGTCCCCAGAAGAGAAGCATGATAGAGAGGATATAGATGAATGGACATGGAGGGATTTCAAGAACAACTGTTATATAAGAAAGAAGAAATGCTGTTGGTAACAGAATGCCGTGAACAATAACTGCCTATTTAAAAATTTTTTTGTGTGTGTATGTACAAGTGTGAATATTACAGCGTATGTGTGGAGGTCAGAGAACAATTTCCGGGAATCCATTCTTTCCTTCCAATCATGTGGATTCTAGGGACTGAACTCAGGCTGACCACCTTGGAAGTAAATGCCTTTCCTGGTGGAGCCATTTCACTAGCCTTATTATTTTTTTTAAGTCTCTCTATGAAGCTTAGGATGGCCTTGAAGTTGAATTTGAAGTCTATCTGCCTAGTCTCCTGAGTGCTGTAAAGATAAAGACGCACATTTCTAAACCCAGATTAATAACAACTGCTGGTTTTCTGTTTGTTTTTTGTTTTTTTGTTTTGTTATTGTTGTTGTTTTTGAGACAAGGTCTCACTATGAAACCCTGGCTGGCCTGGAAATCTGTTGACTTGGCTGACAGCCTGGCCCTGCTGGGATTAAAGGTGTGCATGCCTGGCAATGACAACTGCTTTTGNTATTTAAATCTCTTTTTCTGAATACAATGTCTTGAGAGTAGAAATCATTTTGCGTATTTGTTCCTAGAACTTACTATATAACATGCTTGGTCAGGAGAATCCCTAAGCAAGTTGGGTACATTCCTACCACTGTGAACAAAATCTTGCTGTGTGCAGGGATGCACTCCTAAAATACCAGCAGTTGGACCTTGAGAGCTTGTTTGCAGGTTCCAGTAGGGGAGCACAGCTACTGGCATACACTTGACCATGGAGAAGAGTCCACCNGGATCAGAGAAAGTCATCCTTTTAAACCAAGCACCAAGCTTTTGGAGGGATGTACACAAAGTGGAGTGGAAGGAAAGAGGATACCTGCCTAACCAGCCAGATCATCTATGGAGTGACAGATATCATATCGAAATTATCCTCACATCTAATGCCAACCGTTGGGAGTCTGAGGCAAGGCAATTGTTGGTTTCAGTACAGTCTTGGATTCATAGCAAGTATGAGGTCAACTTGAGTTATACAGTGAGACATTTTCAAAAAACAAAAAACAAAACAAAGCAAATGGGCAAGATCTTCATGGCACAAACCAAAAATCCCCTTATTTGGGAAGCTAAGGCAGAAGTAATGTTTTGAGTTTGAGGGTAGCCTGAGCCACATAGAGACACTGTCAAAACCTTCAAAACCAAAACTAAACTATACACAAAATAAAATTGAAATCTTCAAAGTTACTTTTGATGTTTTCATTTTTTGTCAAAAGAAACAATGGAAGGGTAACTCAGAAGTCAATAAAAACAAAGATCTATAGGAAGTGAATAGGAATGGGGTAAAGGAAATAGGGACCAGACTGAGATTTTTAAGTGAACTTTGTATTTAGCTGTGAATTTTGTAATCGAAGTATTAAAAGGAAAAACCACACCAGTGGGTGCCAGTGTAAAATTCTGCTTTTGGAGTAGGATGCTACAAGCACTCAGAGTCTGAGTCTGTCCTCAACAGAGGGTCAAGTTTTTGGTGAGCCAGGGAAGAGCCTAGGCTGAGTGGGTAATGGTCAGTTGAGTTAGAAGCCTTCATGGAGCCTGCATTTCACTGATGGCAGGGGACAAATAATAAACCTAATAAATAAGATAGGACACATGGGAAGGAAAACAGAAACAGAAAATACTGATAGGTAAGAAGAGGGAACACTGGAAAGAAAGGTAGCCTGGGAGAGGCTCACTTGGAAGGCAGAGGTAAGCCATCTCTGGGTTATCTACAAGGACAGTCCAANCTTAGAGAGAAGTGAGCACAAAGCCTTGGCAAAGAGTACGTCCTCAGAGCACACCAGCTGAAAGAGTACGTAAAAACACAAATGGTCAGACTTGGAACACTGGGTGAGAGTCCCCAAGACCACACAGGTTCAGTGGCCTGCTAGAATTCATAGGACTCAGAAAGGCTGCTATGCTCAGGCAGGGTTTACTAAAGTAGAAGGGCTGGCAGTACACAGAGCAGAGGGCATGCTCTTGGTTGCTTCACAGTGCAGATTCACAGCCAGAGCTTCATCCCCAGTAGTGATGTGCAGCAATGTTCAAGGTGTGCTACCAAGCAGGGATGTTCACTTGAGTCTGGTGCCCAGGGTTTATTATTTCAGGTTAAATCAGGGACCAATGTTAATGAAAACAAAGAGACCAATGAGATCACTAATGCTCTTAGCTCTGTAATATTATCTAATGTTAAAAAACACTGATGGTTCTGAGTTTGCCCCAGGACTTTTGTCAGTTTGTACTCCCTGAGCACAAAGCAGGCAGCACACAGCATGCAGGGATATCTCCAGGTACTGAACACCTGCCTAGGGCAGGCACCCTTAGAAGAAAGACTCCATCAGGTGAAGAAAGGCCTTTTTCCCTCAAGCCTTCCATTTTACTCCAAAAACTAGTACAGAAAACATGATTAGGATACTCCTGAATTTATGTGGCAACTTTATTGTTTATATAATGACAGCTTTGAATAAAGAATGGTTTCAATTTCTTACATTACAAATATTTACTAAATTTATTAATTTGAAACTTTATTGTTTTTCAAGTTAGTATTGCTTCTATGTCAAACATGACCAGGACAGAATAATCCAAACTTACANAACTTTCTGCATTATATTGGCTCAAAGGTAAATCAACCAGACATAGACATCAAGTTAAAAAAATAAGAGTTTACCCTTTCCCTGGGGTGCTGTCCAAAGAAATCGGGATGAACTGCAAAGTAGAAAGGCCTCAAGGCATTGATGGCTTCTGCTCCTGATAGAGCTCGAGAGTAGTGAAGCCAATGAGGGAGGATCTTCTTCAGGCAGAACCTGTCAGACACAGGAATTATTCTCTGGGACAAGTATACATCTACCATGCAGGTTGACAGCCAACCTAAAAGTACCAAGCAGAGAAAACCACAGCAACAACATGGAAACTAATTTGCTGCAGTTTGTCTGGTTTCTAAATAGTAGTTGTATGTTCCTCTAATGCAGAATGAGGAGCAGTAAGTGATAATTTCCCCTTCATGGAACTGGCTTCACTGCAGATGACATTTTTCTCCTTGAAGTTCTGTTTTTTCCCTTAATTTATACCAATGTGTTTATTCTTGTGTAGTGGAGAATATCCTGAGGATCTCAGTACAGAAAGGAAGATGTCCTTTAGTTTCATTTCCTAATTACCAGAGTGGAAACACATTCTAATCAGACAACTTGACATTCTCATTCTTAAATTGTGTCCCAAATTGTCTAGAATGTCTTAAAGTACTTTTTATTTTACTCAATGAAAATAATACTACATTTTTGAGCTCAAAGGAAATGACTTATTGCTTCTTGGGAAGCAATTCCACAGTGCCTATTTTTGAATATTGCAATTTACATTTTCCATTCTATTATTCTAAAATAATAATTGGGCACGCTTTGCAACCTATCAGGTATGCTGAGTCTTTGGAAATGTTTTGTACTGTTAAAATGATAGAGATTCCAGAACCAATTGATTCTAGAATCAATACTTTCTCTGCTACCAGACTGCCATCACTGAGGAAGTCTCCTCAGTGTATTTGTATTCTTGTTTTTCCCAAAGCATGCTGCATGCCACTGTATTCCTCACACAAACACTTCTGATAGCTTCCACAGTTCCTACATGGTAAGATTCATTTCTGAGTCTTATTTTTAAAAGCATCAGTAATTATTTCTTAATCAATCCTTCCAACTCACTCTCAAACATTCCTTATAGAAACTAAGTTGAGTGTGGTGGCAGAAGTCTATAATTCCAGTGGGGTGGAAGAGGGAGGATCAGGAAATCAAGACTTAGTCATGGCTACATAATGAATTTGAGGCCAGCCTGGGCTCTATGAGACTTTGTCTAACTAACTACCCCTTCCATAGAACCCTCAGCCAAGCCCCAATGATCTTCCTTACTCTTCTCTTTTCACCTGATTCCTAAGCTCTCATACCTCCACTGTTCCACAAACCTTCACCTGTTCAAGTTGTACTTATTTGTATAATTGCTGCATATTTACTATGCACCAGCAGGAATTTGTGTTCTTGTTATCGTCATTCTCTTTTAAACTCTAAAACATCAAACTATGTGCTCTACAGTTAGGGAACATAATACTGTGTCCGGAGTGGTTTAATCTGCTTTTTCCTCTTAATTTTTGATATAGAACTATTCTGTTAGGATCTGTTATCTCCTGCTTTGAATGGAGCCTTAGACAAATGGCTGCTCATATGAATTTTCTCTCTTTTTTTTTGTTGTTGTTCCTGCCTAAAACCATAAAATGAAACAGTTTTGGGATCTGAAAAACAAAGTTGAAATTAGCTCAATACATAACAGATCTTCCCCTAAACAAACACAGAGTGGACCACAGAGCTTACCTCCTCAAAGGCTTCAGGTGGCAAAACATCCCTGNATATGCACGCCAACTTCCAAGAGTCCATTAATTGCCTAACAGATTAACGAGCAAACAGAAGAACTGAACAGGTGANNTCTGAGATTAAATTTGAGATATTACCATTATGTTACTATCCTCAAAGTGAAATCCTTAAGTATTAACTTAATAAGATATGTATAAACTACATGTGTGAGGTGTCTTAGTTATTTTTCTGTCACCGTGATGAAACTCCCTGACAAAAGCAACATAAGGGAGAAAGTTTATTTTGGCTTAGTTCCAGTAGGGAATATGGTCCATCGGCTGGTAAGACATGGCACGAGGCAGGAAAGGCATAGTGGCAGGAGGGATCAGAAAGAACAGGAAGTGGGGTGGACTATAAAACCTCATGGCTGCTGCTACTGATGTACTTCTTCCAACAAGGCCCCACCTCCTAAAGATTCCATAACTATCTCAGATAGTGCCACCAGCTATTTACGACTTTCTTTTGTTCTGTGACTAAAAGCTCATGTAACTGCTTCTACATTGGAATATGTTATTCAGGGAAAACTGAATCCATCTTCCCAGGCCATAGTCATTCGTATTTGATATATAATATGAACTTCCTATTATTATTACCTTTGTGGGGAGAAATAAGTTTTGTTACACCCTTAAATCTGTATGAAAACCTTTTCTTAATAAACTCTAATCTGTCTTCATACTGTCTTATCCAGAAATTCTTTTTCTGCAATGTAAATCAAGATCTCAGCTTCAGCTGAGTAAAAGCTCTGAAAGAACTCAGTCTGTACAGCCAGGAGCAAGGGACTGTCTCTTCCATTGCAGCAGACAGTGACACAGAGGATCAAAGACTCTCAGAGGATCAAAGACACACCCTTTCAGAACATGGGCTGGGTGCTACTGCATGCTAGTGATGCTAGCTCCAAAAGCTGAGCGTAGCTGCATCAGCCACAAGGGTTCTGTCGATATCCCTCTACCACTCAGAGAAAACCTCAGGCATGCTACAGAGCAACTAAAGACACTCACTCACTGTCTAATCAGCATTCTGATTCCTTAACTCACCAGTTTACCAATAGGCATTTACTCAATACTGTGTTAGATCCAGGGTAAAGCACTAAAATAAGCATTAAGACAATTGTTTTCACTAAGCTTACAATGTAGGAAGAAGGGGCAGAGAAGTGGGACACAGACACAAGCAAATAAAACATAAAACAAAACAGCAACTGCAGTGATTCAGATTTGCAGAGTAATGGGGGACTTCCTGGGGCTACAGTGGTGGGAGGAGCCCCTGGGAAGACTTGTCCCAAGGAAACGGTCTACTATGCGGACAGAAGGTAGATGTGGAAGGATAAAATTCATTTACAAATCAGTATAAATGAGTACTTGAATTTAATTAATACTGATATTACCTTCTGTTCCATTCCTTCCCCTTCCTCCCTCGAAGTCTGCAATTCTCTATGTAGCTCAGGCTGGCCTGGAACTTGCAGACCCAACTGCCTCTGGCCATTATTTTTGACAAGTACAGAAATTGTCAAATAGAGATCTCCGAGATTGAGCTTTGGCCTCTTGGCACAATTTGTATTTGAAAGTAATTTAAACTAAGTTAACTTCACACTACTCTCACTTTAGTAGACTGCNACTATCCTTTGTAACTATCTTGTGAGACTTAGAAGAAATTTGTTCTCTCAAGTAGTGATAAAACCATGCATTTCTTTCTTATTTTTTTGTTTTTGAAGACAGGATCTCACTATGTAGACTTGGCTGGCCTCGAGCTCACTATGTAGACCAGGTTAGCATCCAACTCATAGAGATCCTCCTACTTCTGCCTCTGGACTGCTGGGATTAAAAGTATGCACCTGTCACCCACAGACCAGACATTTTTTCCATTGCTTTTAGGCTTTTCACTTAGAGTAAGGTAAAAAGTAAACAAGCAGAGCAAAATGAGGAAACAGTATTAGATAAATCAATGGGTAACAAGTTTTTTAGCTTCCTTTTATATCTCTTGCTGGAGATTTAAATCATAATTGCTTCTTGAAAGTCAAAGGCACAGGAAAAAATACTACAGTTGGAAACACTTCATTTCAAGAAGGATACAGGCGTGTCTGGCCCAGCCTCACCTATATACAGGCCTTGGTGCTACTCCAGGGTCCAATTAAACCCACTGAATTTAATTCATCCAGTTGAGTGTCAGTCTCCAATCCTAAGATTTGGCACAAGAAAAAGTGTTATGACAAAGCTCTTCAAATCTGCTGTTGCCTCTCAAACCATTTGCATCCTATAGGGTTAGTGTAGGGCATGTCTCTTGGGCCTTCTTCCCATTATGAGGTCTAGGTTTTTCACAGTGTACCCACTCTAGCATTCCAATTTCCCTGAGCTTAAAATCCCTTCATCAATACTAAGCAAAAAGGGATATCAGGCATCTCCAGCTCCTTTTCAGTAGGCCATCATTAGATAAATGCTTCAGCTAACCAAGCAAGCAAACTTTTGACACCTTTTTTTAAAACTGTATGAGCTCTATATTAAACCTGGAATCTGCAGTAGTCACACATTGATAAGCTCCTGCCTGATCCAGCTGCCTTTCACCATTATTCTACACCCTTAAAGTCCATTCCCACACATATTCCGTAGACTTCCTGAATGAATTAGCAAAGTCACAAAGCTCTTTAGTGGTGTGCACCTCTTCAAGGACTACACTTTCTATCTTCCCTCTAGGAGTCTACTTAGCCTTAAGTCTGCTTACAGGTCTAGAGGTGAATTGGTGGGCCTGCAACTTGTCCCAAAACTTGAGGTGGAGCTCCTCCCAGGGCCCCACCAGCCCCAAGGCTCTCCCTGTAGTCCGAACCCAGCTCCCACCTAGAGGCCTCGCTCACGCCTCAGGCACTCACAGGTCAAGGGTCTGGGCAAGGATGGAATCCCTGGTCAACTTGTGATAAGCAAGGAGCTCCTGACCGGCCTTGCCCACTGCCTCTGACGGGCACAGGCCTGGGTCCTTGGCTGGAGACCCGGGTCACCCTGAGACGGCCGGCAGGCCGCAGGACCCACGCTCATTGGCTACGGTGGACCGGCCTTCCACCTAGAACGCCTGCGCACGGCCGGCCGGCCAGCGGCTCCCAGCCAGGAGTTCTGCTGTCGCTGGCCTCCCTCCCTCCCCGCTTCAAAGCCGCAATAGTCCGTGTCCTTACCCCGCTACCTGCGGGGTTCCGAAGGGAGCTTCGGAAGCCACAAGCCTGCGCTCTTAGGCCGACTAGGTCTGAGGGTGAAAGATGATTGGCGGGTAGGTGGGGACGAAGAGCAAAGGTAGAAGAGGAGCCGGGACTAGGGGGCGGGGCGAATGTGCGCATGCGCAGGTCCCTTGGGTGGGGGGGCGGGGATGCGCCCGGCTCTCTGCTGACGCAGGTCCTTGCTGGACAGCCGTTGGTAGTACTGGTCACTTCGCAGATGCAGCTGAGTTTGAAGTATCCTGTTCCTCTCTGGCTTACATTTCCTACTTGACTTTGCCTCAAGCATTATCTGGATTTACTCATTATCATTTGAGACAGTGTCTCCCACTGTATCCCACGCTGGCCTTGAACTTGCAGCGATTCTCCTGCCTCAGCCACCACACCTAGCTACTAGGCTATTTTTAAACGTTAAGTGTTCTCAGTCAGCATGGGCTTTCTACTTTTTTTAAAATGTCATACCTGTAACTTTTCTCCAGAACTGCAAAAGATGCAACAGTAACTGCTCTTTTCGCTAATGCTACCTCTTGGCTCGGTTGACAGGCAAAAAGCCTAAGTTTTCCAGCGCCAAGCCAAGTCCTATCCGTTCTCGGATGAATCTTTGCTCTCCTGGCGGCAACCTTGCGACCACATTGCTGCAGTCCCAGTCTCTAGGTTGTTTGTAGGAGTGTGGTTTGTAATTGCCCACTCGAATTCCTGAGCCGCACTCACCTCATGACTTGCGGCAGTGTGCCCTTCACACTTCACTCAAGCTTAAGAGTGCTGGGACTTAATTTTCCTACTCTTTGTGAGACTGTATACTTAAGGATGCTGCCTTTACCTATTTTTGGAATCTGTTCTTTCNTTCCACCTTTATCTGGTGATTAAACCGAGGCTTATGGGTCTGACAGCAAACACTTTTATCTGCTGAGTGACCTAACCAGCACAGCATTGTAGGATTTTTGACACCGTAACTGATGTGTGTTAAATCAGTTTTGCTAAAGAAAATATTAACAAATATACCAAAAGTTAAGTATCTAACAAGCNTTGTCCCAAAGCACTAGGAAGTCATCTTCAGTATCTATAGCCTATTCTCTTTAGTGAATCCTCATTCTTAATACTAGAATCGTAAGAGAGGAGAGAACCTCAATTGAGAAAATGCCTCCATAAGATCTGGCTTTAAGGCATTTTCTTAGTGATTGATGGGGGAAGGCCCAGACCATTGTGGGTGGGGCCAACCCTGAGCTAGTGGTCCTGGGTTCTATAAGAAAGCAGGCTGAGCAAGCCATGGGGAACAAGCCAGTAAGCAGCACCCCTCCACGGCCTCTGTATCAGCTCCTGCCTCCAGGTTCCTGCCCAGTTTGAGTTCCTGCCCTGACTTCCATCAATGATGGNCTATGATGTGGAAGTGTAAGCCAAATAAACCTTTTTTCTCCAAGTTGCCTTTGGTCATGGTGCTTCATTCCAGCAGTAGTAACCCTGACTATGGCAAAGTCATTTATAGTATTTGGTGAATCTTAATGACCACACTGAGTACCCTATGGGTACTCCTGTTAAGCACTGCACAGCATGAAGTGTATGGGCTTTTCACACTTTGAATTACATTATTAAAAAGGAATTTACCATACTTAGGTCCTTCTAAATTTGAAAACAATTTTAAAAATCACTTTTTATTGTTAATAAAACCACTGCAAGCAAATGAAATTTATTGCTTGAAAACTATTTGATAACTTCTAGTGTCAATAAGATACAAATGCTGAATACAATGAGAGCTATTTTTATTGTCTTTTATTTTCAACAATGATTACTTGAACTTAAAAAAAAAACCCAACAACAACACGTTTATTAACTAATGGTTAGTGAAAAGCCAAACCTTTCCAGCCCACTTCATGTTCTCTTTCAACCATTTCAGGGCAGAGCAATGCTCCAGACTATACACCTGCTCCTTGTTAATATTGACAGTCATGTGCTTAATGAAAAGCTTGGGGTCTGATATGCGAGCAGCCATGATCAATCTTTCTACCGCAGCTTGATAGTCATCCTTGCTTCGAGATTTGCTTTCTTCACATCTGCAAAGTGAACACAAAGGCAGAAATTCTCAAAAACAAAACAAAAACAAAAACAAAAAAAAAAACGGTGTAGTTTCTGTAAGCAAGTCACTTGTGTTTACTGGTTCCAAACTATCATCGCATCTTTTAGCAGTGACTCTTAAGCTTTTCAGACCATAGCTTGCAGTATGAGAGGCATTTTATATTAGGACCCAGTAGCAATGGGTAGTTTGAGAAACACTGATCTAGAACACAGCTAGTTACCTATAATTGCATTTACAAAGTTAATAACTATAAATATTAAGCTGTATAAGTATTAAGNGCAATACATCTTAAATAATCAGATTAGTTTTTCATGTGGTGTTAGTTATTTCTAGCTTCAAGCAAGTACTCAATATGCAGCTAACATTTAGTTACAAACTGTAGAGCTGTATGGTTTTCTGTGGTCCTGACGTGGGTTCTTCATTAAGTGTTGTGTTTTTTTTGAGCTCCATCTGCCATCAACTGTGATTGTGTTTACTGGCATAAAATTCTTAATTTATGGTGGCTTTTCTTCTGGAGAAAGGAAATTGTTAAAAGTATTTAAAATATAAGACATCGTGTTTTTCTTGCTTACTGCTTCTTGCTCTTGGAACCTTGGGAGTCAGTGAGCATCAAGTTCTGAGAATGGTTCTACGTAAATTAACACCACTGTGGGCTACTGGGTAACCTAAATTAAGGCTTGCACTTCAAAAGAGGAAGGAGGATCCAAGCGCCTTCTGTGGCCTCCTAAATTAGATGAGGTACTTTACTGTGGTGATATATTGTGCACCCCAATAAAACTTATCTGGGGATCAGAGGACAGAGCCAGCCACTAGATTAGACACACAGGCCAGACAATGATGGCACATGCCCTAATTCTATCACTCGGGAGACCGAGATCCAGACAGATCTCTTTGAGTTCAAGGCCACACTGGGAACAGGCACACACCTTTAATCCCAACACTTGAGATCTTATGCTTTTGCTTGGGAAGCACACATGTCTTTAATCCCAGAAAGTAAGATGGCAGGGCAGTAAAAGGTATATAAGGTGTGAGGAAACAGGAACTCACTCTCTTTAGACCGAGGATTTTGTAGAGGTAAGAACTTGTGGGNTGGCTTGTTCTGTTTCTCTGATTTTTCAGCTTTCACCCCAATATGTGGCTTCAAGATTATTTTTTTTATTAATAAGACCGTTTAGCAATTCGTGTTACACTTTAGAGTCTGATAGACTGAAAAACTGACTAGGTGGTATATTCTCAATGTTTAAAAATGAACAAAATTCCAAAGAGGTTAGCACCCTAAGGCAGGGCTCAGCACACCAGCAAGACAAAGCATATTGGCCTTCATAAGATCAAAGATCTAGGTATGTCACTGGTCATAGACTAGGACTACAACTATCCTCACAATGAACAACGAATACAGAGGCTGCATGTGTGGGAGATGGGATGCAAGAAGAAAATCAAATTCTTTTAAGAATAAAACCTAGACACCTCATGCCACACAGTGTACAGTGTAAAATAAAGGAAGCCTAACCCCTACTAAAAATAGAACTGTAAGAACAAAGGCTAGTTTCAATGGGTTTTTTTAAAAGTACAAGTAAAATGATTTCCTCTTGTTAAACAGGGGCTACACAACTGGGTGATGGCAGCACACACCTTTGATTCCAGCACTTGGGAGGCAGAGGCAGGCAGATCTTTGTGAGTTCAAGGCCAGCCTGGTCTACAGAGAAACCCTGTCTCCAAAAACAAAATGGGGCTATACCAAATAACTCCTGTAACAAACTGAGAAAGCAGATTCAGCAGTTCTGAGTATGAGATGTTAGGGAACAATTGAACATGAGTCAATTGGATTTGGGGAAGTTTTGTTAGAGATGCTATTTCTTGTTCTGAATTTCAAACATCTTTAAATAGTGAAGAACCTTGGAAGACAAAGACAGATTGTGTCATTCTGTATCTGTAAGGATAAAGAAAAGATTCATAGATAAGATTTTTAGATAAAGACCCTTTAAGGTGCCACACTTTTTAACACAAGAAAGGTTGGTACTTAAAGAAGATCTATATCTTATGGCATGTATTAACATCTGCTTACTGGGTGTTAACTTCTTTGGCCTTTATTTTGATTGGGAATCAAAACTAAGGTTCTCATGCATCTACACACTCTATCACTGAAGTTCATCCCTAGCCCCTTAACTTATTTGGTTTTAAGCTTCAAGTAGGTCTTGTTCTTCCCTCAGTCTAAATGTTAGCCAAGTTTATATTACACACACACACACACACACACACACACACACACACACACACACACAC
>LZPO01017366.1:0-17007 GCA_001675575.1 Neotoma lepida | reverse complement strand
ATCAAGCTTGGTGGCAAGTGCTGAGCCAATTTGCTGGTCCCAGCTCCTGATTTTCTGGCTTTAGCCTTCTAAGTATTACAGTATCTAAGTAATACAGTCTACTAGTATTATAGGTATGTACCATCATGTCCAGATAGAATGAATTATTTTTCTATCTACAAATATCATAGCTTAGAATTGAATTNAAACAATAAATGGATTTAAGGAGAATTGATATTTTTTCTGAGTTTCTCAATTCATAAAAACAGTATGCTTCTTTATTTAACTTCTTTCAACATGTCATGGCTTCCAGTATACAAGTTGAGTATGTCTGTAAGTTTTTTACCTAGCATTTAGTTTTCTGAGCTATTGTCAAGAGTGTTGTTTTAGATTTTGGTTCCTAGGTTCACTGCTGTTGTATAGGAGCATGGTTGATCTGTGGGGCTGGTCTTTATTCTGCAGCTTTGCTGTACTCATTCATTAGAGCTGTTTTTGGTAGGTTCTTTGTCACATAAGTTTGGAGTTCATGTCACCTATAAGTACAGGGTATTATTTTACTTCCAATCTGAACACCTTTTATTTTCATTTTTTTTTACACTGGCTAGAAGGCATGGGGAAATGATCTTGATGGAAGTATGGGCAAAGTCTTGCTTTGCTTTCAATCTTGAAGAAAAACCTTCAGTCTTTATTCAAGTANGTCTGTTGGTTTGTTACANCACTCTTTACCAAATTAAAGAATTTGTCCTTCACTCCTAATCTGTTGAGGGTTTTTCCATTTAAGCTCATGAAAGATACTGGTTTATAGCTCTTAAAAATTAAAAAATGTTATGTGTGTTTATGTTTTGCCTACATGTATGTGCACCACGTGAGTGTCTGGCACCACTGAAGGCCAGAAGAAGGAATCAGATCCCCTAGAACTGGAGTTACAGATGGTTGTGAGCCACCATGCCGGTGCTGGGAATTAAACCTGGGTCCTATGGAAGAACAGCCAGTGCTCTTAACTACTGAGNCACTGCTCTAGATCAACAGCTCTTCTTTTTTCTGTCTTTTGTAGACAGGGTCTCATGTAACCCAGGCTGACCTCAACCTTGCTATGTAGCCAATGCTAGACTTGAATTTCTGATCCTCCTGCCTCTGTCTTCCAAGTGCTTGGTTACAGGTCTTGAGCCACCACACCTGACATCTCTTGATTTCTTGTACCCACTTTTGTTTTTAATTTTTACTTTTTAAGACNGGGTCTCACTATGTAGCCTTGGCTTTTCTAGAACTCATTACACAGGTCACACTGGCCTCAAATTCACAGAGATCCATCTGCCTCTGCTTCTTGAGTGATGGGATTAAAGGTATGTGCCACCATGATGGGCCTACTTTGTTTTTTGTATAAGGGTAATACCTGCCTCAAAAATCTTGATAAGCTAAGTATAGTGGCACATCCTACCAATTGGGAAATAGAGGTAGGAGGATTAGAAATTCAAGTCTAGCACTGACTACCTATGAGACCACCTGGGTGCAAACAAAAACCAACCACAAAAAGAAAAAAATATAGGCCAATAAATATTATTCTCCCCTTTTCTATTTTCTGTAATTATGTGTAAATTCACTCAGCCTCATCTTTTAAAAATGAGTATACTTCTCAAGAAAAACTATCTGGCCCTTGGGATGCCTTTTTTAGAAGCTTTTAAATTGTGGACTAGATTTTTCCTATAATTTATACAACTATTTAGATCTAGAAATCATTCCATTTCATCTTTATTGCTGAGTTCATACACAGTGGATATTCACAGCGATCTTCTCAGTGGTGGGAGGATCTGCACTGATCCCCTCATTCCTGATATTTACAAATTGTGTCTATGCCTTTTTCTTTTAAACAACTGTGTTTGGGGGAGGGTTGGGGGGGCAGTGCACAGAGGTCAACCTCAGGTGTTATTCTTCAGGTTCTGTCCCGTAGGGAGCAGAGGAAGCCCACAGCCTCAGACCCATGGAGGAATGGCAAAACCTTTTCCTCAGGGCAAGGCTCAGTGGGAAATGGCAAAGCTTCTTGTCCATGTGTGGATGTTGGTAGTGTGTGCAGAAAATGTCCACTTGGATGTTTACACTTGAAGACTGGTCCTTACAGCGACTGTGCCTACTGAGATTAGTTAAGCCTGCCTTCTTGATCCAGCTGCATACCATAAACCTTGCCTCCGTGTTAATCTGTATGTAATAACCCACCTTCGTGTTAGCTGTATATAAGAACACTAATAAGTATACTGAGTTTCTGGTGTGCTGTGGTTTCCCTAGCAAAGAGCCCAGACCATCGATCCAATATGTCTGTCTGTGTCCGTCTTTTCTTCATTCTCTTACCACCCCAGTCATGTTCAAGTCCCTGAGACCAAGCAAGGGCACAGNATCATCCACCTTAGTTTTTGAGATAAGGTCTCTCACTAAACCCAGAACTCACTAAACAAGCAAGACTGGCTGTCTAGCTGACCCCAGGAATTACCTGTCTCTGTCTCCCCAGCACTGGGATTACAAGTATCTATGACCAGCTTTTATGTGGATGCTAGGGATTGAACTCAAGTCCTCACACTCATGTGGCAAGTACTTTACTATCTCTCCAACCCCAACAAAATTTGCTTTCCCTTTTCTCAATGTAGGTATATTGCAGTAGTACCTGTTTGCTTTTTACATAGCTAGAGATGGAACCTAGGACCCTGTACATGCCAGGCAAGTGCTCTCCCAAGGAGGGACACCTCAGTCCTATGGCAGTATACTCAATCAGAGACTAAATAAATGGTGGGGCCTTATAAACTGAGTAGACATAGTGAATGAGGGAGAAGGGAGAGCACCAAGCTAACAGGAAGTGAGACAGGGAGGAAAAAAAAGATAAAGTAATTTGCATGCACATTAGAGTGTACTAAGTGCAATTAAGTAAGCCATAAAACATGAGCTATGAGAAGCTCCTTTGTCCTTCGAGGACATTAAGGTTAAATGAGGAACCAAGTGGAGGCCGACTAAGGTCAGTTATGGACAGAGGCAGGAAGGGGCTGTGACAGGGGACAAACTCACCCCTGAAGTAGGAGTGCTGAAAAGTGCTCTGCCTTCACCTGTCTGGGTCCCCACCAAGATACAGACCTGATCAGTCTCCCATCTTACCTGGATTTGGCTTCCAGAACTGTAGCTATGTCTTGTTGGGATGCCTGTACTTGGTACAAAAGCTTGACAATATAGTTCAAATGCTCTGAGTCAGGCACCATCCCAGCATCAATGAACTGCAGGAGAAACAGTAATTGTTCTTGTAAAATGTGAAATAATTGGTAAGTCAATGTGTGAGAAATAACTAAGACAGTGACAGAAGGAGTAAAACATGGGGATAGGGGAATCAAAACTTATTAGCAAAGTTTGAAGCATAATTTCTTCAAGTGTTTGAGAACCACAGAAAGATGCCATAAGAATTTAAAACAAACATGGAAATGATATTTTTGAATATAAAAATTGAATTTTCTTCCCATTCTCNAAGACTATTTTGTTGTATAACTCTTATCTGGCACTGTCTGTTCCAGTGTAGCTCTGGTATTGACATCTCATGCCTGATGGTAAANTCTGAGAAGTCTGTCCTGAGNTGCACCCCTGGCTCTTGCCAGGGAAGAACTGGTCTTTACTTAGTAAANTAACAACCTAGNTAACTGACTGTCCACATACAGTCATATATTTAATTCTGACATGCTTCATTTCCTGTCCTTTTCATGTACCTCAGCATGAATGGAGAGTGCTGATGGAAGTATCTGATGCTTCCAGTATGAGAATGGATGAACAGGAGACAAACATCCAGTTATTATCTTGAGAGGTTGGGAAGAGGTTACAGTGCTTTCTGCTAAAGATCCTGTGACTAGGATATGGAGTGCTCCCCTAGGACTGGTAGGCTGATTCAGCTGAGGTGTATGAACAATACTTCCTAAGAGTCTACTGAGGTTATATTCTCCTATTGAGAAATTACTTATCACTGAGATGTTTATATTTTATTATTTACTTAGTGTGTGGTATGTGTGGTGCATATGTTTGCAGTGTGGTTGTGGGAGCACATTTGCTGTGGCAGCATGTGGTCAGCAGAAAACTTTTGACTGTAAAATTCGTCTCCTACCTTGTTTGAGACAGGGTATCTTTTGTTANTGATGTACCCCAGGCTAGCTGTCCCCATTGGCTTCTGGGCTGTTCTCCTGTCTCTGCTTCCTATTTCAACAGTGACAGGATTACAGACTCAATATTGTATCCAGCTCTTTAAGGTACATTCTGGGATCTGAATTCAGATCCTCATGCTTGCATGGCAAGTACTTTTCTCCTACTGAGCACTGTCCTCAGTCTCCTCAAAATGTTTCCAACATTTAAGAGAATGTATGCCTTACCTCTCTCATCTAGATTTGGAGGGAGTAGTGGGAATTAAAAATTGGGGGTGGTGCCCTGTTATATTTATTTCTTTGTCTGTTTGTTTTGTCAACTTGGCACAAGCNAGACTTATCTGAGAAGAGGGAACTACAACTGAAAATACTTCCATAATACTGGTCTACAGGCAAGCTTGTAGGGCATTTTCTTAATTAGTGATTAATATGAGCAGGCCCAGCCCATTGTGGATGGTGCCACTCCTGGGCAAGTGGTCCTGGGCTGTGTAAGAAATCAGGTTGAGTAAGTCATGAGCCAGTCGGCAGCTTCTTCCATGGCTTCTGCTCCAGTTCCTGACTCCCAAGTTCCTGCCCTGATGTCCCTTCATGAAGGCTTCTGGTTGGGTATGTAAGCTGAAACAAATGCTCTCCTCCCCAGTGTCATATCACAGCAGTAGAAACCCCAANTAAGACAGATAGGATAACAAAACAGCAGGGAGAGTGGAGAAGTTATATTTCCATGTGAGGTGCCATTTGGTCTTAAGAACGTAAAGCTTGAAGCGAGACAGCATTTCTCTTAGTAAAGCGAAGAGTAAAAAGTCACCAGGGATCTCCTATTTTTGACTTGTAGGAAGACCGCCTTAAATTTGGTGGTGGATTCTGAACAGGTCCTAGAAACTCCTTTCTAAGCCATCTGATTAAACAAACTGTAAACTGTTTTGGTGAAAAACTACAAATAACTACTTCCTGCCTGTTACAAACTCAAGTCCTTGAACAATTTCTGTTAGCTCCTCTGGATATGAGCANGGTCAATTTTATTTTTAAAAAGGAAAACAGCTCCTCTCCTCAACCCACTGAACTTTATGACAGAAGACAGGAAGCACCATGAGGGTTTCCTGTTCTCTGTAACATCTCAAACATTGCCTGCTGGTCTCTGCATTCCCTTCCATGCTCGATGGGACAGAGCCAACTATAAATCAAACCTGTGAAAGAACAAATTAGCCACCTGGGAACTGGTTCCCTTAAAATCTAACCTGAAACTGGATGTAGTGGCTCACATCATTAATCCCACGAGTTAATAGAGAGGCAGTTCTCTGTGAGTTTGAGGCCACCCTGGTCTGCGTGGTGAGGTCCAGGCAGTCAAGAGCTTTATGATAAGACCCTATCTCAAAAAAGAAAAAAAGATCTATCCTTAAAAAGTACTCAAATACCAGGGTAAGTATAAGTTATTTCTTGACAAACTAGGTTAACAGCCTATTTATGAACATAAAATAAACTCTGAATTTCTATTTTCTCCATGGTCTGTAGATTAATTGGATGGGAGTACATTATACTGCTAGCATCAGGAGGAAAGATATCTAAGGAAACATGATACTGCCATCACTGGACCCTGAAAAAGTCTTCCCAGGGACACTGATACTGCACGGAGCAACTCTTAGGAATAATGGCTCCATACTAACTATGGAACCAACAACCTCTGCAGAACACCCTAAGGTAACCCAAATCATTGTCTTTGTTAGACAGTCTCTGGTCCTCTGTAGTGCTGTAGTTGCGACTCATATTGCTCAGGCTGGCCTCAAACTCACTACTTCTGCTTCCCCTGCCTCCACCTTTGGAGGGCTAGGATTATAGACATGTACCACCATACCTGTTTTTATCCAGTGCTGGTTGGGGTAGATCAAGTATTTTGAAGCATTCAACAAAAGTTAAACTTCAGGGGTTGGAAAATATAACTCAGCTGGTAAAATGCTTGCTACCCAAGCATGAGGACCTGAGTTTGGATCCCTGGCACCCATNTAAAAAGCTGGGCACTGCAGCATATGCCTGTGATCCCAGTACGAGGAGGTAGAGACAGGATTCCTTGGGTCTTGATGTCTAGGTAGTCTGGCCTAAACCAGTGAGCCCCAGGTCCTGGTGTGAGACCTTGCCTCAAAAAATAAGGTGGAAAGTGATGCTGACCTCTAGTTTCNACACGTGAACATACATACACACATGTTAAATTTTTAATGTGTGTTTTTGGAAAGCATTAAAAAATTCTTATTCCTCATTTTGCTTAATGCCACATTTTAAAACCAATTCCTAACTACTTTATTTTAGTTACAATTTTCTATTTATATACTGATTTTTTTTATTGTGACCTTAAATATTTCTGAGAAAGAATTCTTTTAGCTATAATTAAGGAGTAGAGATGAAGATAATTTACAGTAAGAAAGCAGTCATCTGAATACATAGAATATTTGTNTAAGGGGAAGTCAATCACTGGAGTATGAGAAAAAGATAACATTTTTGAGTTCTCTACCAAGCAGAANATGAATAAAAAGACAGGTAAATAATTATGTGGAAACAGTCTCTTTTTGTTATTCCCTATCAGAGAATAAAAGAGATTAAAATCATACCTTGCAAAAAATCTCAATTAAAGCAGGCACAGCATTCTTTAACTTCATAGCTGCCACATACTCAAATATTTTTAGTAATATTTTCAGAGCAGGCTGGATAAAAGAAACAAACAAACAAACAAGAATAGCACTTACTTCCATATCTTTAGTGCACCTTAACTTTCTCAAATTCATTTCTACTGGAAAATGTGTTCNCTGGGGAGTATGTGACANGCAGAAATTTAAGTGCTANCTTGACACNCAATGATGAGACCAGCAGAGTTGGTGCCCATGCATTTCAGGTTACTCACCAGCATTTTAGCCATTATGCTGAGCTTCACTATCTGAAAGACTTCTTTCAATAAACAATGCTTGAGTAAAGAAATCAGAAGGTCATTTAGCACTTGTAAATTGAAGTGTATCCCTGGGGGAAACTTTCTGTAGTACTCCAGAAATATGTGCGCTGAAAGTGAAAAAAAAAATTAGTCATTTGCTGCTCTTAAGACAGCCATATTGCTGAAAGTCGATGGATTGTCTGTAAAGATATTATATAAATTCATTCCTTGAAAGGGATCGGAAATGTCAGAAATAATTGATGAAAATGAAAGCAAAAAGTCAAAATGATAGTGACATCAGAAGTCAAGCAAGCATGCTCAGCATCAGTCTGCACAGTGTGAAGGCCACCATGGTCTTAATGCCTACTCCTCAGAGCCTTACTCCCACAGGGCTCTGTCCATCCAGTTCCTTAATCTATTTTCTGTGCAACACCTAAACCATTTTCACTTTTCCACATTAATTTTACTAAAATTAACTGAGATAACCTTATCATTTTTTCCCCAAATCCAAAATTTCCTAGTCCAAATTTTCACATTTTAGCTAAAACTGCCTTAGCAAAAATCACTTTTAATTTTAGTTTTGTGTTATTTCAACCACAAATGTTCATTACTCTCTGAATTACCCAATATTGGGAAAGTTACTAGATAATGAAAAAGTTCAGCAAAATTGAAAAGTTAATGTTTAAGCAGGTTTAAAAATATCATGTAACAGGGTTTGTCTATTTAGCTCTGGCTGTTCTGGAACTTGTTCTGTAGACCAGGCTGGCCTCGAACACACAGAGATCCATCTGCCTCTGCTTCTCGAGTGCTGGGATTAAAGGTATGTGCCCCCATGGCCCATCTCATTTTATTTTTAATTATGTGTACATGTATGTTTGTGCGTGGGTTTGTGCATATGAGTGAAATACTTGAGGAGGCCAGAAGAGTGCACTGGATCGCCAGGAGGTGGAGTTACAGGCAGTTATCACCTGCCCACCATGAGTGCTGGGAACCAAATTCTGGTCCTTTACAGGGGCAGTGAATGCTCTTAACCACTGAACCATCTCTCCAAGACCCTTGCAATTTACCTTGAAGTGATACATTGTAACACACAGACACAGATAAACACACACACACACCCCAAACTAAATTCAGATGTTTTTCTTGTGGCCACTGATGCTTATATAGTTTTATATCTGGGGAGTTTCCCATGGTTCCCATCTATGTCCTTTGTGGTTATATATTGTGTACCCCAATAAAGCCAGAGGATCAGAGGACAGAGCCAGCTACTAGATTAGACATAGAGGCCAAACAGTGGTGGCACATACCCTAATCCTATCACTTGGGAGGCAGAGATCCTCCTGGATCTCTGTGGGTTCAAGGCCACACTGGAAACAGCCAGGCACACATGCCTTTAATCCCAGGAAGTGATGTCTGGGCAGAGAAAGGTATATAAGGCATGAGGAAACAGGAACTCACTCTCTTTAGACTGAGGATTTTGTAGAGGTAAGAACTAGTGGCTGGCTGCTCTGCTTCTCTGATCTTTCAGCTTTCACCCTGATATCTGGCTCTGAGTTTTTTATTAAAAGACCACCTAAGATTCAAACAACATCCTTCTTTTCACAGGCTTTAGAATGGTTTCTGAAACTTGGAAACTCACCAACATTTAATCCCATCTAACCTCTCCTTGGCTGTCACAGTCCCTGGATCCTAAGTACATTCCCATATTGGGTCCTATTGCCTCTCATTTACCAACTTCCTTAATAGACACGAGGGCCCTGGATGTTTTCAGAGGAATGAGACTGAAGATGATGAATATGGGGCTATAATGCTCTATTACTATCATGCTGTGTGGCTTTAGTGGCTGTTTCTGGGAACAAATGTATATAAACTTTGGTTCTTATCCTCTTAATCCAGCATGGTGAGGAGATGGAGGCAGGGAACAGGGTGAAGCTGTAGAGACAAAGGCTAACAGCGGAGGCAATCTTCTTGGTAAGGACTGGGCCTTGAAGGCTAACCAGCTATTTGTCATTGGAAGAGGAATGATGGAAGAGTATCCTAGACAGATAGCATGGTGCCAGCAGCAATGAGGCACAGCACATGCTGGCATATTGACGGAGCTGCACAGAACTTGATAGGATGCTGCCCTGGCAATGAGGGGAAATGTGGAAAAAGAAGGATGAAGAGGGAAGATTAGGATCTAAAGCAGCCTTGCATAGAGAACTACTGGCTGGTGAGCAATATACTTTTATCTTTTACATATGTAAATAAAATTTCTAAGTCAAGAAATATTAGTACATAAGGGTGTTACATTGTTAGGCAGACATAGTTTTTTATTTTTAATTATTTCTAAGGCCAATAGAGCCAATCTTAGGTAAGACATTCAGTTTTCATACTTAGTTTGAAAATAAATTTTAAGTTTATTTTTTAAATTAAAAATTATTGTGTATGTATGTGCATGATGCATCTGTGTGAGTCTAGAAGGCAGAGGACAACTTTGTGGATCTGGCTCTATCCTTCCACATTTAGGCGGGATACAGGGCTCAAACTCAGGTTGCCAGGTTTTCACAGCAAGCACATTTACCTTTCTAGATTAATTTTAACACTTGATGACACAACAGCACATGTGTGAAGCCACTCACAAGAATTTGTAATTATCATTCAGTTATTCCATACCTGCTCGCTGTAGCAAACGCTGGTCATTGAGACTTATGTATTTCTTAAACACATCCATGCAGATCTACAAAAGTCATAAAATATTAAATCACCTTTATATGTTTTACAAGAAAACAAAAAGTTATGAGCTTAGAGTTTAGAATAAAAGTTGATGTTCAAGTTAATTCATAGGCTTGAAATGCATACTAGACTGATCCTTCTGCCTCCACCTCCCAAGTTCTGGAATTTTAAGTGTGTACCACATGGCTGGCTGAGTGGCCACCATGATTGTGATGATACCAAGAGCTGACAAGGGTGGAATGCAACCAGAACTCCCTGACATTGCTGTGACTGTGACCTGGAATAGCCACTTCAGAACCTGTTCCACAGTATCTACTAGGACTGAACATATGCAGTNCCTATGGCCTATAAGCACATGTTNGCCAGGAGACATGAAAAGAATGCCAAGAGTATCACTGTTGTGTTATCCAAACAAGGAAACAATGCAAATATCCATCAACATTAATGTTCACTGATAGTTAATTTTGATAAACTTGTAGTGTAGGGAAAAGGGGCTAGCTAATGAAACCCACCCTGACCCTGGAGCCCAGAACCAGTGAAAGAAACACAGCCTAGACCTGGGACCTGAGTCAGAGAAAGAAACACTTTATCCCTGAACCCAGAACTAAAGAAACATGCCCTGACTCTGAAACCAGTGCCAAAGAAACACACTTTGTCCCTGGAATCAGAGCCAGTGAAAGAAATATGCCCTGGCCTTAGAATTAGAGTCAAAAAGCTAAGAAAGGCCAGTTTAAAAAAAATACAGTTTGGCTCTGAAATCAGGGCCATCTCTGCCCCTGATCAACAAAACTAACCAATCCCTGAGCAGAAAAAAACTAACCAATCCTTGGACAGAAAATCTTCTCCCTGGAGAAACTCCACCCCTAAGAAATACTATATAAACCACNCTGCCTGTTCAGTTGTCGGCTGTTCTTTTCCACCCCAGTAGAGGCAGCCATTCTCCTGGACTCCTCCTTCCCAAATAAATCACTTTCTTAAAAGAGTCTTGGGTATGAAGATCTTGATTTACCAGTGCAGAGAAGAACCTTGCTATGATGTCCCTTAGGGGACTGAACAGAAAAAACTTTGCAGAGATGTCCCTTATGGGACTGATCAAGGTGAAGCAGAAAAAGTAACAACTTTTCACCGGGAGCCGGAGGAGATGCTACATTTCTGCAGGGGTTTTCTCTTTAGCACAGTGACGCAAAAGAAGCAACATCTTGGGCTGGAGAAGAAGCAGAACTCTGCTGGGAAGTGCCCTTAAGTGGGGGCTGAGCAAAGCTCAGCTATAGCGGCTCTCCAGGAGAGGAGCAGGATTACTATATCCTGTGAGAGACCATCCCCTATCACATCCCCAACTTCCAGGTATCACCTGACTCCCCAGAATAGTCAGGATACCTTTCCCTCCAGAGCAGAGCTGTCCTAGCAGCTCAAGGTATCTGGGATACCTTTCCTTCCAGAGCTGAGCTGTCCTGTTGCAGCTCCAGCTGCCAGAGCTGTCCTAGCAGCTCAAGGTATCCTCTGATTCCCCTGAGCAGTCAGGATACCTTTCCCTCCAGAGCTGAGCTGTCCCATTGCAGCTCTAGCTGCCAGAGCTATCCTAGCAGCTCAAGGTGTCACCTGACTCCCCGAACAGTCAGGATATCTTTCCACCAGAGTTACAACACTTGCTTACATGTAGAATAGAATATTAACTATTACATAGTAAGTAGAAAGAAATGTTAACAACTAGATGTCAAAAATACTAAGCCAAAGTGGGCAAACCAGGTGCTATGGTACGCACTTTTAGTCTGGGCTTCTTGGGAGGTTGAGGCAGCAGGGATTTGAGATCAGCCTGAGAAACACAGCAAGACTCTGTATAGACTTACACATATAATTCATATATAGCATAAACTCTGCTATCAGAGCATTATGACAATCAAATAAAATGCATGTAGTAAGACCATCTCCACCTCACACAGGGCTTTACCTTTTCGTCTTCCTGCTCAGGCACATGGACAAATTTACACTGTGCTCGCTCACAGCCACGTAATGTATTAAAATGAAATTTGCAGTATCTATAGGGTATCACCAACCCTAAGGGCTTCTGGAACACCTAGAAGATTAGAAAAAATCTTTTCCATGTTAATCATAAAACATAGTCAAGTGAGGACACATCTGAGTATTCCAATGTTTAAACATAAAAACTAGTTCAGAATGATTTACCTGTGACTTTAACAACCTCTCATATAAAAGATTCTATGAGGATTATGACTGTTTTGTTTCATATTTTTTTTCTTGAGATAGGGTCTCACTATATAGCCTTGGCTGTCCTGGAACTCACTATGTAGACCAGGCTGGCCTTGAACTCACAGAGATCTGCCTGCCTCTGNCTCCAGAGTGCCGGGATTAAAGTTATACACTACCATTCCTAGCTTGCTTCACATTTTTAAAGACTTGTTTTTAGTGCAATTTTAGGCTCACAGCAAAACTTACTGGACATCACAGAAATATCTATCTTGTGAACTCCCTGCCCACCTACCCGTCTTTAAAAGCTTACCCAGGGCTTTCATGCTCTCGCCTCCTCTTTCACAAAAAGCTAGCTATACCATAGAACACGTTGCATTTCAGATGCATTTATTAGAAACAAAACTCTCCTAGGTTCTTCTGATTAACAAGAGGAGAGAAANGATAAAGCTAAACTTTNTACAGCAGACAACCCCACAGCTTAGAGTCCCTCCTCCTCCCAGCTTTNGGCTTCAGAGGCTCTTCTCTTGCTCTTCAAGCCTGTCACTGGTGAACATCTCTAAGTCCTGCTTATTCTCTGCTGCTTATTCCCACCTAATCCCCACCCAAAATCTGTGTGTTTGCAACTGTTTACAAAGGGGCTGGATCCTTCTGCTCGTATTTCCCTAAGTATGGGTTATAATTTACAAGATTCTTATTTTTCAGGAGAGGGGACTTACTCCCAGATTTTTTTCTCTTTTAAATATTTCACACGTTTCAGGATTCTGCAGCTGTAAGACAGAATGTCTTGCTGGAAATCTGAAATCTAGAAATAGAAGAGCATTACAAACAAACAGTGAACACTGACTTCTGAACAGTGGCAGTNACTCTTGTCTGCTTTAGTTTCACTCTGGCATACTCTTTATTCTTTGAAAATTAAAAAAAATTCGATTTATTTTTATGTGTATAGGTATTTTACATATGTCTGTGCATCACCTGCAATGTCTACTACCCTTAGGGGTCAAAAGAGGGTGTTTGTGGTGGTTTGAATAAAAATGAATCCCATAGGCTCAGCTCATATATTTGAATGCTTAGTCATCAAGGAGTGGCACTCTTTGAGAAGGACTAGAAGGTGTGGCCTTGTTGGAGGAAATGTGTTACTCTGGGTGGGCTCTGAGGTTTCAAAAGCCCATGTCAGGCCCAGTTCTCTCTCTTTCTGTTGCCTGCAGATCAGGATGTAGAACTCTTAACTACTTTTCCAGCACCATGTCTGCCTACATGCCACCATGCTCATGATGATAATGGACTAATGTAAGTAAGCCCTCAATTAAATGCTTTCTTTTGTAAGAGTTTTGTAAGAGTTGTTTTGGTCATGGTGTCTCTTTACAGCAATAGAACACTGACCAAGAATCAAACCCAGGTCCTCTATAAGAACAATCAGTATTTTTAACCATGAGTCATCTCTCTAACTTCCTCTTTTATCTTTTTGTTCCCTACATTTAAGTGTGTGTGTGTGTGTGTGTGTGTGTGTGTGTGTGTGTGTGTGTGTGTATCACACACATACTTGGGCATACAGCACATGTGCAGGTTTGGAGGTAAGAGGACAACTTGGAGAAATCAGTTCTTTGCTTCCACCATGTTCCAGGGACCAAACTCAGGTGGTGGGAAGTGCCTTTACTGGCTGAGCCATCCCACAGGCCCTGCCATGGCACATTTTTATTCAATTTAGACTTGTATTGCCAAGTATATTACTGTGACTTACATCTGTATATACTGTATATACTGAATGACTTATATCTTGAGTTCCCTGAAACACTTCTAGACCTGAACTTAAAATTTAAAGTTAACTATAGGCTGCAGATAACTTTCTTAAAAGACATTAAGTATTCCTGAGCTCTAGTCCAGTTAAACACCTCACCCAAACCTTTCTTAAGGAAGAATACTGACAAATCTATACTAGGAACTTGGTTGGGTTTTTGACAGATTCATAGCCTGAATCCCTGATGCCAGGGGTCCTATAAGCATAGACACCAAAGAATGCACTTTCTTTACACACTCAGAGAAAGAGATACATGAACTCAGTAAGAGGGTAGCCTTTTGAGACATAAACAGGATCCTCAGAAACCCAACCTGCTAGAATCTTGATTCTGGATTTCAGAATCATCAGGAATAAATCTCTATTTAGGCCCCCTAGTCCATCCTACTTTGTTACAATACCTATGCTGATCAGCACAGCAGACACTGTACTTTTTAATGGTGTCTTCTAAAAATTTAGTTTCATTATTTTAATTGTGTACAGTATGTGTCTGCATTTGCATACGAGTGCAGTGCCTGCAGAGGCCAGAGAAGTTGGATACTCTGGAGCTGGAGTTACAGACAGTTGTGAGCTGCTTGTNATGGGTGCTGGGAACTGAACTCAGGTCCTCTGAAAGAACAGCAAATGATCTTAAATATGGAGCCATCTTTCTAGGCCTAAGGTGCCTTTTAAAACAAGAACTAGGACATTTAAAAACATTATTTTCTAAAGACAATTTCTATGTTCAATCAAGGTGGCCAGAGTTAATATCAGGTATCTTCCTTTATCAGTCTCTACCATATTTTTTTGTTGTTGTTGATTTTTGAGCTACCATTTTACTATGTATCTCTTGCTGGCCTGGAACTCATTCTGTAGACCAGGCTGACCTCAAACTCACAGAGATCTGCCTGCCTCTTCCTCTGGAGTGCTGGAACTACCATGCCCAGCTTCTGCTTCTGCTTGTTTTTTCTTTTAATTTTATTTTATGTATGTGAATGTTTTGGCTGAAATTCTCTGTGTGTGCCATTTGTGTGCCTTATGTCTGAGAAAGTCTGAAGAGGGCTTCAGGTCCTCAGGAAGTGGAGATACAGATGGTTGTGAACTACCATGTGGATGCTGAGAATTGAACCCAGGTCTTCTGCAAGAGCAACAAGTATTCTTAACTGCTGAGCCATCTCTCCAGTCCCCCACTTCATGTTTTTGAGACAGGGTCTCTCACTGAACCTGAAATTCATTGTTGCAGCAAGACTGGATAGCCAGTGAGCCCCTGGGATCTACCCTGCTCCTCTCCCCCAGTGTTGGGTGTATAGATGTGCACCATCATACCCAACTTCTACATGGGTGCTAGAAATCTGAATTCAGGTCTTTATGTTTCTTTTTTGTTGTTGTTGTTGTTGTTGTTTTTGTTTTTTGAGACAGGGTCTCTCTATTATGTAGTTCTGGCTATTTTGGAATTTGCTATGTAGACCAAGATGGATCAGGCTAGACCAGGATCACAAAGATCCATCTGCCTCTGCCTCCCAAGTGCTGGAATTAAAGGCACATGCCACCATATCTGGCTATCAGGTTCTTATGTTTGTGAGGCAAGCATTTACCCAATGAGCCATCTTCTTAGCACTAATATTTTTATTTCAATTGTTTATATTTTACCTTTGTAGCATCTGGATATAATCTGGAACAGGCTGAAGGTATGCTGCCTATGACTTTATAGCAATTTACATTATGAAAGTTAGAAGGCTTTGAAATAAAACACACAACCACTGGGGGCTTTGCTGCAATGGCCTACAATACTAGGTAGGATGAAGGGAGTACTGGGAAGGCTCAGAAGGGTGAGATGTATGCTATACAAAGTAACTTAAGCTTCTAAACTCATTCTTCAACAGAGCTCATTTTGTTTAGAAAATTAGAGAATTGTGAATTATGAAAGATAGCATAAATCCACATATAACACATATACAAGTATAATTAAATAAAATATGAATATTTTAGGTTTTTCACACAATACCACTGTCACATAAGCATAGATATTTTTATTTCAGTAGCAATGACTTCTGTGAAATTCCTATATTACTTCAAGCTGATAAGAATAATAAAAACAAGTACCATTCATCCAGGGTATTGGCACTGCATCTTCTTGATGACTGCTTAGATTCAAAGGAAGCACTGATGAGCAGAGAGGTCTGGAGCCCAGTACTGCTAACTGACATTCATTAACCACAACCTCTGCATCTTTAGAATCTTTGCTGTATGAACGGAAAAACCGAATCAGAATATCAGCTTATTGATAAAATATTAGATCAATGAGAATCAAGTAAGCAGAACTATAACCTACTGCTATGTGTGTGCCATGTACTATTCTATACACTATACACTATATAGATGTATATTCTATACATCTATATTATGATTTTGCAATATTTCCAATGGGGTGCTCCTGTCTTCTTTAAATTTTATTTTACTTAATAATTTATGGTGATGATGATGTTTTGGGGAGGGGTGCATATGCCANAGCNAGTGTGTGGCAGTCAGAGGATAACTCTGTGAAGCTAGGTCTCTCCTACCTTTGTGTGGATTCTGGACACTAAACTTAGGTTGTCAGGCTTGTACAGCAAGTGCTTTTACCTGCTGAGCCATCTTGCTAGCCCAAGGTCCTGTCTTCTTAATATAAGACCAATACTTGTGAAATGGCTGAGGTAGGGATAGGAATAGTGTATTATGGATTGAATGTGAAATGTTCTCCATGGGTTCATTGGTTTGAACACTTGGTTCCCAGCTGATGAATCTATAAAACCTCTAGGAGGTAGGGGCCAGTAGGAAAAATGAGTGGCTATGAGGCAGGTCATGAAGGCTACACAGCCTGAGCTTCCTGCTTCCTAATCCACTGGGATGTGACGAGTTCCTGCTATCATCTATTTGCCATGAACTGTGCCATGTTTACTCTACCATAAAACATCCACTCAGACCATGAGCCAAAGCAAATCCTTTTTCCCTTAAGTTGCTTCTGACAGACATTTTGTCACGGTAACAAATGCAATGAATAATGGTGGTGTGGTTATGACCACAGGGATCCTGGTGTAGGAGGGAGGAAGCAGGAAGATCATGAGTTTGAGGGCAGTGTGGACTACAAGCAAGATCTTGTCNCAAAGCAAAAACAAAAAGCCAATCCCCCAAAATACACACAAAACCCACTATAGCAAACCCCAAAACCACAACCACTACAACAACAGAAAACAAACTTTTTTGAGATGGAACATCACTATCCTGTCCTT
>LZPO01017365.1:356631-369013 GCA_001675575.1 Neotoma lepida | reverse complement strand
TCTTGTAATTAGTGAGAAGTACTTTCCTGGTTAAAAATGAAGGCTGGATTCATAGAACAGAGAGAACAGAATCACAGAGGTATAGTCTTAAGCTTCTTAGCAGCTACCCTGGACATGAGAAACTGAGGACAGAAACATAATGGGAGAGCTCCTTGAAGTTGGTGCTGACAAAATTAATCAGCTTTGGGCAGAGCATAAATACCCTATGTTCAGACTCATCTCTGAAACTGTCTGGAAGAAAAGGTGTGTGTCTGTTCATACTGGTGACATTGTTGTTCATAAATTGGTCCCCAGTACTATGTGGATTTCTGCTGAATTTCATCTGACAAATACAAGAAACTCTTAAGATTATTTTCTAAAACAAAAATATGAACTTTACTACAAATTTTGCCTTAGATATGAACTTTATGTAATTCACATTGTTTTTCTTAAACTTTATGTAATTTACATTGCTTCTCTAGCAAATAGCACGAGCATTGAAATTCTAGCAACAGAAGAATGTAAAATGAAGCAAGAAAATGACTCTTGAGTAAAAGATAATCATGCATGAATTATTCATGAGATGTGAAGAATTGTTCTATTTTACATATAACTTCATTATAATGCTATTGAAACACATAAAGAAATTTTCCTAGAAGTTAATATATATGACCAAAAACTGTCATTTCTATTCCTTTTATTCAGTAAATATGATTTAACAATTCTATAATATTATTTAATAATACTTGACAAATAGCTATAAAAAGTGATACATTGAAACAACTAATAGAATAAATATCTAGTAAAACTGATTGGTGAAAGGGAAAAAGTACAATACAACTAATAAAATAGACATACATCTAGTAAAATTGATTGGTAAAAAGAGAAAAATGCACAATATATACTTAAGTTAGTAATGAAAAGAATCTACAAGTACACATATAGTAACAATTTAAAATACAATGAATAGCTCAATACTCATAAATTGCAAACAGTAAAAGTTAGTGCTTCTACAGATAAGTATCGTCCTCANCCCTTGTCAATAAAACTTTTCTTTGCAATAGATGGAGACCAATGCAGAAAAGCATAACCAATCAAAATGCAGAGATCATTGTGGAAGAGAGGGTGGAAATACTTTAAGAGCCAGAGGACTGGGGAGTTTGCAGTGAGACTGTGTCTATTAGGAATGTCAAAAGGTACACTCCAAAACTCACCACCATGATGGGCCAAACATGAGCTGAGTAAGGATACCACCAACAGACACAATAACATGGACAGTTTGATGACAGGGGAACACTGTAAAAAGAACTACAGGCAACTAATGAACACTGAGAACAGAAAAAAAAATAGTCTTCTGGGAAAGAATACACCAATTGGTTATCCAATACCAAATTACCAACCATGAAAACATACAAACAAGTGACATCACATAGACTGAGAAAGTTGTACTTGTATGTTAGGAATACATGTGTACATATGTGTGTGTGTGTGTAAGGGTGCATATAGTAATATATATGTGTATAGATGTATGTACATCTATATACACCTATATGTAATAATAATTAATGAAAAAAGAGGCCATGAATTTGGTAATGAGCAAGGAGGGGTATATGGAAGCATTTAAAGTGAAGGAGGAAATTATGTAACAATATTATAATTTCAAAAAATGACAGAATTTTTAAAAACTGGTATATCTAGAAATAGATATAGAAAAACTTAATGAAAATAATAATTCCCATTCTCCTCCTGCCCCCTCCCCTCTCCCCTCATCCTTAAAAGAGTATTGGCCACACTGGAAAAAAGGAATTAAGATATCTTTTCCTGTGAAAATTTCTTGCTAAACATTTTAAAAGATATACATGATTGTAAACAGATATAGTTATGTTCCCCTCAACAAACATATGTTCATATGAAATCTATTAGATTCCCTTGTGATAAGCAGTGATACTATAAAGAAAAACATAACTTGTTTATTCTCTAGGAGTTTTCACACTAATGGAAATATGTACCCACTCTTTACTGTACACTATAATTTCTTCTGTGAACTATGGCTTTTTAAAGGAGGTTCTTATGGCACTGAGCAAAGTAATGAGCTAGGATCCACAGCTAGTGAGCCTGGGAGCTTGTACTCTAAATCCAAAGGTCCTCTTCATTTCAGACCATACCCACGCCCAAGGGGAGGGAAGTACTCTGATTTCTTACTTAGAGTCCAGGGAAATATTGTCTAGTCTGGCATTGTCTACATTTACGTGGCCTGATTTAGGGTATTATACAACACTGGCCCTTGATGAAAAGATCTTTATGAGTTAATCTTATGGAATCATTTCCACCCCTGAATGCTGTGTGTGGGAAATTGTGTTCTAATCCTTAATTTAGTATTAAAACAGGTAGAATATAAAACTATAAATTTAATCACAATTTGAAAAAGGAAACAAATAAATACTTCTATAATAACTTGATGATTCAATTATTTTAGTTCCCAAGTCAAATTGAGATCCATTCTTTTTCAAAGGTTCTGGGATTTTCTATGAGAAGGAACTGTTTTTNATTTGTTTGTAGTCTAGAAGAGCAGTGAAAATAATGTCAGGGAAGCTCTCTGTGGAGTCTCAGAGGGTCTGCCTGTGAGAGAATGCTTGTCATCCTAGGAGATACCAAAGGGACTGAGCTTAGAGTTGAACAGATGGCTAGAAACCAGCACTCAAAGCACTACTACTTTAAGATGTCCTCACTAGATGACAAGATGCCAAATGACAACATTTCTGTAAATGATAAGATCTAGAATGGTGGAATGTTGTGCCAAGCAGATATAAAGGAGAATAAGTGGTGTGATTTATTGGAAAAGCCAGGGGGAATCTGAAAACAGCCTTCAGTAGATTCCTCCTCTGCTTTCTCCTTCTTTCCATCTCGACTTGGGCATCCTCCTGGCCTTCTCTATGAATGCTCAGGGTTTGATCCAACAATGGCATCCTACACTCAATGCTATAAGATCTTTCAATATGCCTCTGTTATCACAATTTCACTGGGTGGGAGCAAGGTGGCCACCAAGCTGAGGTGATTTTGTCTTAAAGTCCCCACACCAAGAAGGAGGCATAGAATGACTTGGAGTCTGAGTCATAGTTCCTGTCACTATTAGTCATGGTGTTTAGTAGAACACAGTTGCAGAACACTATTGCCTAAAAGATTTCCAAGTACTTGGCTCTTTGCACAGATAATTTTAGCCAACTGTAATGACAGTAAGGAACCAAAGAGAATCCAAAAGAACAGAACTTATCCTTGAGTTCAATTTTTTTTTTTTTTTGGATTGACCCTTTCTGCAAAATAAACCTTCAATCAGCTCCTTACCTTTATTTCAATCCCATCATGCAATGGTGATCTGAGTGATGGGGATGGAGTCCTCAGACTCTGTTTATGTGATAGGAATACAGAAATTGTCTGGTTTTGAGAATTTGGGTTGTGTTTGGAGTTTGGATACAAACTTTAAAATTTCTTTGAGTCATGTGTAAGTTTTTGAAGCATAAAAGTTGAACTGTTCAGGCAACCTAAATCCCTTTGTTTGAGAAAATTTAAATAATCAAGTTCTCAGGCCATGAAGTTCTGCACTATGTCAAGTTCTGANAACATAAGGCTGACAAAGAAGTTGGCTAATTGAAGGAGAAAATGATAGAAGTTGTGGTTTGTGGTAAACGGGGACGAGAAGGAGGGGAAATGAGGAACTGTTGTCAATTTAAAATTTTGTGTTAAACTTCCAGTACATAGTTATCAAGACCAACAAGAGTTTTCTTTTATTCATATACAGTTACAGCGGTGTTAAGATGCGTGTTCAAAATCCAGCATGTGAATTTTTAATTATTTTAAATGACAAATAAGATTGTTTATATTTTTGGTCCACAACACTGTGTTTTAAAATATGTATACATTTTGGTATGGCCAAATTGAGTTAACATATGTCTCATCTCAACATGTTTATCACGTTTCCTGATAAACACACCTAAAACTCTCCTGTCAATAACATCTAAGTGCATACTATATTGTTATTAACTGTAATTACCACTTCGTATACTAGATCTCCAGAACTCTTATTTCCCTGAAACTTTGTGTCCTTCATACATCTTCCCTATATCCTCCCTGCCCCCATCTCTTTCCCCAACCACTGGTAAACACTACTCCATTTCCTGCTTTTAAGCATTCATTTATTATTTTAGGTCTTTCTTTGCCTGGGTTATTTCACTTAATATATTATCTTTCGGGTTCATCTGTGTTGTCACAACCAGTAGAGTTTTACACTGTTTTTAAAAAGCTGAATACTATTCCCTTGTGTAGTCACAGCACATCTGCTTTGTCCATTCTTCTTTTGATAGCTATTAGATTGTTTCCATGTCTTGCCCATCGTGAATTTTACTGCATTGGCTGTGGGAGTGTACGGCCATCTTTACAAAATGCTGAGCCCATTCATCTGGTTCTATTCCAGAAGTGGGATCGATAGACCATATGGTAGCTCTATTTCTATTTATCTTTCTTTTAGGGACTTCTGTACTTTTCAGTCATGGCTTTTACTGTTGTNTTTTTTGTTATAATCCAGATTATCAGTAGGCAATATGTTTTGGTTGTAGCACATAGAACAAACCAATGAACACTTTGTTGATGGTACTTTCCCTTTATGGTAGAGGGGTCTTTCCAGGGGAACATGCCCATTTGCTGCCTTTTTGAATAAAATTGTAGCATCATAAGTCTTTAGACCTGTCTGTGAAAGCTGAAGTGTTTGGAGAAGCAGGGAGTGCTGGCTACTTGTGTAGATGAGTAAAATAATCAGGAAATGCTCTAAGTTTCCTTCTACAGAATCAAGAGTCCCAGGATTCCCTGCATAAGTCTCCATCTTGCAAACCTGTCTATTCTTTTTCTGCAGGGGTAAAGGAGACGGGAAGCTAACCTATACAGGCAACTAAGCATCATCTAGTCTGTGATCCTACAGTTGTGACTTGGAAGGAATTATTCATCTGATTTTTTTTCAGGTGCCTTTTAGAGAATGTTTAATGGCAGAATACTATTTCAATGAGGGGATGTGCCATCATCTATTTACATCCCCTGGTCTGGATATTTCAANTCTCTCTCCTTCCCGTCCTCCCTCCCTTCCTTCATTTTGCTTAGTGATCAAGAATGGACAATGTTTGTTTTGCTCACGTTTATAGAGGCAAGGGAAGAATTTCAAGAGATGTTACAACAACTCGGAAAACTGCAAATCACAGGCAGCTAAACAATATTCAGTTGGCTAACTGTGGAGTGCTTTCAAGTGTTTGAAAAAATACATAAAAGATTTCCAAGAAAAATCAGGAAAACTATACACATTGTATCTGGAGACTGAACTGTATCTGGAGACTCTATATATCCTAAATACTTTTTAATCTAATGAAAGAAAACAGTAATATTTACAGTCTCTTCCTTTCTTCCAAGTAGATATTCTAAAAGTAAGCATATAAATACAATTTCTCCTCTGCCATCACTGTTCTGGTGATGAAAACACAAATAAAACACAATGAAAGTAAACTCAATGAATTCCACATTTCCTGAATGGCTCACAACGCTCAAAGTCCAATGAGGAATTTCATAAATGCAAATTGTCTATGTAAATAATGTTGGATAAAGGACATTTTTGTTCTCTATTACCACATAATAATTTGCTCCAAAATGTAGCAACTTAAAATAACTACTTCATTACATTTACTGCTGTACTATGAAGGAGAGTTGGCTTGTTCTCATGGTATCAACAGCATTCTCTTAGTGGCATTAATGTCACAAGCAGCCTTGGCTGGAGAGCCCAAGATGGCTTCATTTACACGTTGGCAGCCTTGATGACACTCATCTGAATGCCAGTCTCAGGTGGCACTTGGCAGCTCCTCTGCCGTTTCTCTGCATGGCTGTCTCTGGGTAGATACACTAACAGAGCAGAANCAAGCTCCCAGAAGAAATTCCCCAAGGGACTCTCACAGAAGCAGCACGGCTTCTTATCAAACCTCAAAATCCCAGAACTTCACTCCTAGAACATCCTGTGGCCAAACAAAAATCAGAGCAATCCCAATTCAAAGAGAGATGAGTTTGTGTCCATCTAACTCAGAAATCCCCCTCCCAATGGCATTTATCATAGTCTTACTTCTCTACATAGTAGGAGTGAAAAATAAAAAAAAAGAGAAATGTCTGCTTCGTAAGTAAGAGAAGATGCCATTACATCTCACCAGGCCCAGATGATAGTGACAACTTCACAAACCATGGCATCAATATATCTGTGTTAAGCCTTCCAAACCATAATAAAATAAAGAAAGAATAGCTAAAATAAGGAGAAAAAAATAGAAACTCCAAAGAAGACTCAAGTGAAATAGCTGAGGTTAGGAATATATAAAATAAAAATACAGACAGGGTTTAGAGAATTAAACACTACAGAAAGAAAATGAATCANAAGTTGGAAACTTAGGAACTGAAAGTAATCTAAAATTAAACATAAAGAGGAAAAGGATTGACAAAAATATAAGAGGGCCTACAAGACGGCACAGCAGCTAAAAGCACTTGCCGCCAAGCNTCACTNCCTGAGTTCTATCCCTGGGANCCACATGAGGAAAGAGAGAAGCAATTCCTACAGGTTGTCTTATGACTTCCATATGTATTCTGTGTGCACATGCATGTATACATACACATATAAATAAAAATAAATGCGATTAAAAAAATTTTAATGAGCCGGTTTAGATTCTAGCATGGAGGGGGAAGGGCTCCTGAGCTCCCACCTGTAAGGAACTGATAGCATCTAGGGAGAAAGAGTCCACTTTTTTCTAAGAGTTTGGCTACTGGTAGGTGGACCACACTCCAAAGGAAGGCCTCGCATTCATGAGTATGTGGGTAGCACAAGTTGGACTCTTTGGGTTATTTTTTTTTTTAAGTACATGAAGTTGAGGTTTTTATGTGGGATGATGGAGAGATGTGGATGGATCTGGGAGGAGCTGGAGAAGTCGAAGGTGTATATGATCAAACATATTGTTTAAAATCCTCAAAGAATTAATAAAAATATTATATCTTTAAAAAAATTAAAGATGCATCGGTGATCTGGGTGATATCTATCTAGTGACCTAACTTACACCTGACTAGATTTTTATGTTTGGTTGGTTGGTTTCAAGACAGGGCTTTTCTCTGTAGCCCTGGCTGTCCTGAAACTCACTCTGTAGACCAGGCTGGCCTCGAACTCAGAGATCTGCCTGCCTCTGCTTCCTGAGTGCTGGGATTAAGGACATGCATCACCACCACCCAGCTCCACATAACTAATCTTAAGAAGGAGAGAAGGAAACAATACAAAGGAAAAAGCTTAGAGTGATCACAAACCAAATTTTTCAAAATCTGGTAATTCTAAATTCACAAATTCTATAAAAATCTAAAAAAGAATAAATGCGAAGAAAATTATAATGGGGTATATACAGTTGAGTTGCTATAAATCAGTCTAAAGGGATCTCAATAGCAGCCAGGAAAAACTGTATGTTCCCNCTGTCTACCAAGAGTAAAAACATATGTTGTCAAAAAGCCANGTGAATCAAAATGTAATAGAATTTAAAGCATTGGAAGAAAATAAGTCTGCCTTTCTAGACTGTTAAATGCCCAGTGAAGATATCTTCCCATATGGAAGCTGAAGAGAAACTCCTTTAAATGAGCAAAGATTTAGCAAAACCATCGCCAGGAGACTGTGTTTAAAAGGAAAAAGTGAAAGGGAGGAAGGAAGGGAGTGGGGAGAAAATCAAACCACATTAAAGGAAGTTCTTCTGCCAGAAAGAAAACAGAAACTTGAATTTTCATGCATGACTTAAAGAGCAGTAGGAAATGTGGCTAAGAAGAACATGTGGTTTGAGATTAATGCCAAACAATTGAAACGCAAGAACAGTAATGAACGTTAATTTATGCAGACCTGTTAACACTTGAAATGCAAATTAAGAATAAGTACTTTCTTCTTTGTNGTTTTAAAATAAAATTATTTTTATCCCAAATAACAACAGTGGCAANAACCAACAACACACACATGTACACACTACTACCCACTTCCTCAACTGCTTGCCTCTGAGTAACACATATAGATGGTAAATACATGCGTATTTTTAAATTTTAACAAGAAGTGGTAAACTTGCAAACTGCCAAGACAACGTGTGTACCAGGAGAAAAAAAGACAAGTCTGTGCCAAAGCCAACACTGCCATTTTTCTGGAAGAAAACAGAATGCCAGCTGCATCTATGAACAGTGTTGTTATTATTGTTATGAAGATCCAATCCAGGGTCTTGTGAGGGCTAGACAGGGGCTCTGCCACTAACCTCCATCTTCAGCCCTTGATTTTCTTTGGAGAAAGGAAGTTATTTAGGGCAGGCTAGCCGCTGTATATAAGACTGACTGTGAATTTGCAATCCTCCTGACCCTGCTTTCGAAGACTGAGATTACAGGCATGTGCCAGGACATCCAGCAGGACGCCGTTTTAGATAAGATCCCTTACATTATCATTACTGATCANCNTCAGGGGTTTGTACAGTTGAATTCACTTTCATGTCTATTTCACTATCTCAGACTATCTAACTGAGGAGGGGAGAGACTATCACAACTCCTCATTTAATTTCAAATTAGAAAGTCTTGGCTTCCAACTCATGACCATGCCCCCTTTACCTGGACCCTTCAGACCCAGACCCATCCAATAAACAGAAGCCTTCAGATCTTAACTGAAATCAGTTCTTGCAGATTTATCCTCTTATTGTATTTTTCCANATAATATATTTTGATCATGTTTTCCCCTCCCTCAGTTCCTCTAAAATCCTGCCCACTTCCCTACCCACCCAACTTTATATTCTTTTTCTTTCTTTCTCTTAACACACACACACATACACACATACACACACATACACACACACACACAAGCTGGGTGGTGGTGTCGAATGTCTTTAACCCCAGTTCTCAAGAGGCAGAGGCAGGCAGATCTCTATTGAGAGCCACTTGTAGCAAAAGTCCGTGAGAGTATACAGAACAACTNGAGTNCAGAAGGTCAACATATCAGAACTAAGGGTTCTGTTAGAGGAAACCATCACACAAGGNGTTGTGGAATTACTGCCTTTTGAATGAATTGGCTGTCTCTTGTTGTAAACTTCTTGTGCAATAACAGCTATGATTCTCCCCATTTACCATGCATCTCCATGTTATGTGTGCATGTATCTCACGATTACATCTCAATCTTGAGTACAANTCTCCTTATACATTTGTGGTAATTGGATGGCTGTCCCCAGTCATGTTTACTTTTTCATTAACATAAATCTGGCCAGAGCCATTCTCTGGACAAAAGTATTCCAGCTAAGATACCCTTTTTCAAAAGATAAATGCAGAGAAATAAACATTAGCTCATCTTACAGATAAGAGAAAATAATCACTAGCAATTAAATCCTCAACCCCTTACCTTCACCCCAGGTTATTTACACAAGACCCTAACTTAAGAGATTTACTGCCCACATTTTAGCCATTTGCTAGTTACTGAGTTAAAGCAGTTACTCCCACTGGCCCAAGGAGATCGCCTACAATGCCAGGCAGGCAGTAGGTGCCAAGCTTCTTTCTTGTGCAAATTAAGTTTTAATTCCTCCTCAGCCGGGTGCTATTCCTAGATTTTCTCCTCAGCAATTACTCTGAGTGAAAGTGCTTTTACTAACCAAATGCTACCTGCTCTAACAAAGGTTGTNTAGCCACCTAGCACATGTCCCCCTCCCTACCAGAAAGCAGCTGCAGCCAGGACGAGAGGGAAAAGCGGCNCCAAGGACAGTTTACTTTCTTTGTGACTTATTGATAGCTAACATTCTACCTAGCCATATAGTTTGAGCACATAATTTTCCTAATTGGAGTTAGCCTTTAGCTGACCCGACCAGAGAACACCCCTTTAGTCACTCCCCCTTTTTGGGTTGTAATTGGAAGCTAACATTTATTGCTTTATGTGTGGACCCTTATCACCTCTCTCTGTGACTCTGAAAACTTCAAGCCTTGCATTGCTTTGTCAAAGAACTACTGCATATATACTGGTCCTCTCAGAGCACTGGGGAGAATGGATTGAGAAGATGGATAAGACCTAGATAGATATGAGAGAACAACAAGAAGGGAATTGATGGAGAAGAACAAGATGAGAGCAAAGATGGAAAGAACTAGATAGATATGAGAGAACAGCAGAAGGGACTGAGAGCAGGAGGGACTGAGAGGAGCTAAGTATGAGAACAGAAAAGAAACTGTGTAGATGGAATTGACTGAGAATAATAAAGGAATGCACTAAAGAACTCAGTGTGCTTAGATTCATTTGACATTCCTAAGTTTAGAATCCTCAGCTGCTTGTTAGACTCTTCTGAGGATCCTGGAAGCAAACAACATAGGCTGGACCTATAATTGTTTGTGTTACATCTCCAAGTTGAAGGCCAGCCTGGTCTACAGACAAAGTCCAAGACAGCCAGGGCTACACAGAAAAACTCTGTCTCAAAAAACAAACAAACAAACAAAAAACCATAAACAAGAAACAAAAGCAAACAACAGAGAAACACAAAAAAAAAAAAATCACAAAACAAAGCAAAATGCAACAAAAGCCACAGAAATAGCATTAAGTTTGTTTTGTGTCAGGCCACTACTCCCGGGCTTAGGGACTGCCCTGAAGTGTGGTTGATGCACTCAGTCAAACTCCATTGGAGAAAATGGATTTTCCCCCTTTGCCAGTGGGCATCAACTACAATTAGCTTCTTGGAATCCCATGTCCACTTCCCCTTCTCAGCGCTGAGACCCTGTCTGGCTTGGACCTGTGCAGGCTTTGTGTGTGTTGCCACAGTCTGTGAGTTCATATGTGAATCAGCCCTGTTGTATCTAAAAGATACTGTCTTCCTGGAGTCATCCGTCACCTCTGTCTTTTACAATATTTCTGCCTCCTCTTTCACATAGATCCCTGAGCCTTGAGGGGAGAGTTTGATGAAGACATTCCGTTTATGACTAAGTGCTCCAAAGTCTCTTACTCTCTGTGCAGTGTTCAGTTGTGGGTTTCTGTGTTAATTCCCATCTACTGCTAGAAGAAGATCCTCTGATGTGGATTGAACAAGGCACAGATCTATGAGTACTAACAGTATGTCACTAGGAGTCATTTTATTGCTATATTCCTTTATCAGAATAATAATATTAAGCTTTCCTCTAGGCCCATGACCAGTCTAGTCTCAGGTCCTTGGCTGCTATATCAGTGTCAGGTATGGGTTCTATTTCATGGATGGCCCTAACCTCAAAATTTGCACAAGTCAAATCTCTTGAACTATTGTTTGGTTTTCTAAGGATCAAACCAATCCCAAATGGAAACTCTGTCTGTCCCAAAATCATATCTCACAGGCATACTTGAATTCCTAGTGGTCTATNGCTCCATTTAAGTTGTAATGTTATACTTTACACCGTAGCTATCTCCTGCAGTTTTTATATTATTGGCAAATAGTTCAACCACAGCATGGAAATCCTACTCTCCTATCAGCATTAAAAAAAAGTTTAACAAAATACAGATTTGAAATTTGTCCTTATTTAAAAGTAGTCTATATGCAAATCATCCCAGGTGTTTGCATGCAAGATCTATCTTGGTCTGCAGTTCTGATCTGAAACCCCATGACTGGTACACAGCTTATCACAGCATACTGAAATTGCACATTAAAACATATTCACCATGAAGAATTTCATCTCACAAAATAAACCCCAGGCAAATGATAAATGTCTCATTGAGATTGCACTAACATTGTCTAATCCAACTTCATAATATCTATATGAATTATTTGTACCAATTCTCTCTCTCTCTCTATTGCCAATACTTTCTGTGTTCATATAGACTAATTTAATACTGGTTGATAGATTGGCACAGCCCTGAATACTCAGAAAGGCCTTGGGATGCAGACCTTGCTATTAAACAAATAAATCTGATATAGAATCACAGAATATTCTCAGCTTCTCTGCCAAGAGATGAAGATATGCCATGTGAATGAGAAATGAAAAATTTGTTGTGACCAGACTGCATAGGCTTAGCCATTCCAAAGAACATCCTTAGACTCAGCTATGTGCAACCACTTGTATTTCACATTCTTTATCATTGCAATGGGTGACATGGAGCACTGGTCAACTTAAATCCCCCACAGGGGCATATATACACACACACTATGTATTTGAAATTGTAGAGATTGTTGTATGGCCCAAGAATATGACATCTCAATATATTATATATATATATAATATATTATATTCCAGACAGCTATTCTGGAAACTGCAGACACAGGCTTACCTTTGAAAAGCTGTCTTCAAAGTAGGGAGACAGCTCAGTTGGCGGTTTGCTATGGAAACATGAGCACTGTAGTTCAACTCCCAGAAC
>LZPO01017365.1:289685-299959 GCA_001675575.1 Neotoma lepida | reverse complement strand
GTTCATCTCAGGACTGTTTGACTGGGGGGATGGGGAAGTGGCAAAGACAAGAAGGGCCTGGCTGCTCACTGACTCTCTGTGTTGTTTTGTTCTCTGAATCCCAGAGACGTGTCTTCCACCAGTGTCACTGCCCTTCCCTCCAAAGGCCTGGAGCACCTGAAAGAACTGATCGCAAAAGACACTTGGACTCTGAAGAAGCTCCCACTGTCCTTGAGTTTCCTCCACCTCACGCGGGCTGACCTCTCTTACCCGAGTCATTGCTGTGCCTTCAAGAACCAGAAGAAAATCAGGGGGTAAGTAGCAGGGGCCTGGAATAAGCAAGNAGAGGCCATGTTGGCAGTTGGATTCATTTTTAGATTTGGAAAAGAACGTGATTGAAAACCCAGGAGAGAAAGAACTGGAAATATCCACATGAGCAGGAAACCCACGGGCCTGANGGTTGTGGGGGAGAAGTGGTTGCAGGTGAGAAATACAGCCAGCAGTGTTGGACTGCGGTGGGTAAGGGGAGACGATGATGTCATGGAGACAGGGCTCACTACGAAGCTAACTTGTCCGGTGTGCACAGACAGTGAAGCAGGTTTAGTGTGTATCCCAACCCTTTCAGCTTCTAGCTGTGTTATCTCANCCTACTTACTCAACTACTCTGAGCTTCTAAGGACTGAGAGCATCACATCCTCATCCATAGGGGCTTTGAGACAATAAAAAGGTTTACTAGAAAACACCAGGAACTGAATATCTGGAGTGTAACAAGTAAAGTGTAACAAGTAAAAAGTATTAGTTAATACATGGATTATTTCAATATCTTGGTATTTNTGGGAGTGCCAAGGAGAGATGCTCCTTCACACTTTACACTCCAAGCTGCCTCTGGTTCTTGCTCTGACCTATCTCCTTTTCTGTGTCTTGTGCCACCTCCTGTTCTAACTCTGCCTTCCTTTATCTACTTCCATCTCCTGTAGTTTCTACACAGGTATCTACTAGGTGACTTTCTACACTCATAATTTTAACCAGAAAAAAAAAATCAGGACCTAGTCACAGAGGCAGATGCAAAGAGGAAGGTCCCCCCCTAGCTAGGCAAAGGGGACCATCACGGCCATCATAACTGCATGGGCACAGGGTGTTGGTCTCAGGAGCTAATGCTACATGACACCAAGTGGAAAGGATCGGGGTGAATGCATGGTTAGAGTGGACCTCANTGGCAGATACAGCTCTGGCAATGTAGTAAAACTGTAAATCCTTCCAGTCCCAACTACAACATAACATAATCCCTGCACCTAAGACCTGGGAATCACTGAGGAAGAAGAGATGGACAGCTATAGGAGACAGAGGAACAGAGAGTCTGCTGTGAGANTGTGTCTCCTAGGAGTGTCAGAAGCTACACCCATGGAGTCTCACCAACACAACTCCTAAAGACGAGCTGAACAAGTACAACAAAAGACATGCTGTTGTTGGTGCAAGGAAAGCCCAGAGGCCTCAACCCTACACAAAGAACAACAGGCAACTCAGGAGAAATAGTCTTCCCAGGAAAGAGCACAGCAATTTGTAATCCAATATCAAATGGTCAGCCCTGAAACGGTATATATATATATAAATAACTATACAGACTGAACAGGTCGTATTTATGTATTTAGGAATACACACATACAATAGTATCAATAACTACAATTAACAAAAAAAAGTCACGAATTTGAAAGAGAGCAAGGAGGGGTGTGTGGGAGGGTTCAGAAGGAGGAAACAGGAAGAGGAAATGATGTGATTATACTATAATCTCAAAAAAATAAAAAATAAATTGAAAAAGTAAGTCCTATTTCTATGACTACACCTGTGTGCTGTGGCCACTTATTCATTTGTTAGCAAACGTTTGGTGAGGGTCACCTGTGGGCCTGGCATTGTCCTAGCCAGAGCAGGAGTACAAGGAGGCTTCTTGCATGGAACTTAGAATCTACTGGAAGATGTCACAAAGAAGGAAATGTCAGTTAGGGCTGTGAAGNGATGAAACACCAGGGTGGGCTGGTTTATTTAAGGAGATCAGGAATTGCTAAACCATCTTACTAAATAAAAAACCCAGAGCCAGAAATTGGGGTTAAAGCTGAGAGATCCGAGGAACAGGACAAGCCATAAGCCAACCTTACTTCACCGACCTTCAGTNTCCAAAGAGACCTGTATACCCACACCTATATTCCTTTCTGTTCTGCTAACTCATTTCCTCTCTCTGCCCAGCTACATCACTTCCTCTTCCTGCCCAGCTCTGTCACTTCCTGTCTGTCTGTACAGACCNCCAGACCTCTATGGTTAACTAGTGTTGGAATTTAAGGTGTGTGCTATCACACCTGGCTCTGTTCCCAGTGTGGCCTTGAACTCACAGAGATCCAGATAGATCCCTGCCTCCCGAGTGACAGGATTAAAGGCATGTGCTACCATTGCCTGACTTCTATGTTTACTATAGTGGCTGGCTTTTTCCTCTGATCCTCAGATAAAATTTATTGGGGGACACAGATAAAATATCACCACAGACNCCTTTGAAAAAAGCAGCATATGTTTAAAATTGAATAATGACTAGAGGTGGCCATGAATTTCTAGGCAAAGGGAGTGTGGAGTTCTGAACTCAGAATAGGAATAGTGTTAATAGCAATCACAAACACGTAAATGACACAACTCATGCTCCTGGTACTGTTTTCCAACAGCTTGGAAAAGAGACTCATCTCCTCATTCAATGCTCTCATTCCATTCACAAATGAACAAGTTTCACAGACCTGCCCAAGGTGGCACAGCTAGTAACTAAAGGAGCCCTGTTNTAAGTGGGCTCCAATGTCCTTGCTTTTCAATCATGACACTTCTTCAAGTGACTCAAGATGATGAGAAATAAGATCAATTGTCNCCAGTCACAATAGCAGAGGTGAGGTCATATAAACGGATGCAGCAGAGGGTGGCAGAGATGGCTCAGAGAAGTGCTTGCTGCCCAGTCTGGTGGCCTGAGTCCCATCCCCAGCACCCACATGGTGGAAAAAGAAAACTGACTCCCACAAGTTGTCCTTTTGAAGTAAAGAAAGTGAAAANTAATAAACAAGTATCATAGAGGATTTACCAATGTTTACTTAGAAAATATTAATTTACACAGAAGTAGAATTTACCTGAAAAAGAATTGTCTCTGACACAACCCTAAGACAAATCGCATACTAACCAAACTTAGAAAGTGTAAGATAAGGAAGGCAGAGTTGTACTAGTAAAATAAATTAGGACTCGGATTCCCCAAGGATGTGTTTCTTTNGAACTCCTTCATAAGGAGCCCTTCTTCTCATCAGTGAAAGNAAAGAGAAAATGGCCTTGGCTGCCAGCTGTTCAGACAGCGAAGCTGGTTTGTTTAACAGAGAGCTGTATCTGTGTTGCTCAGTGTAATCTAAAGATAACCAAAACCTGCAGCTTCATTCTGTTTCTATAAAACTCACCTAATTGCTCCGAAAATATAGCTTGGGATGGGAGCTTTNAAAGTCACCTGCAGGGGCTGAAGAGAAAGCTCAGAGGTTAAGAGCACTGGTAGCTCTTTGAGAGGTCCTGTGTTCGATTCTCAGCAACCACATGGTGGCTCACAACCGTCTGTAATGAGATCTGGCTCCCTCTTCTGGTGGGCAGGAATATGTGCAGACAGAACACTGTATACATAATAAATAAATAAATCTTTTTTAAAAAGCCACCTGCAGAGGAAAGCATAGGTACCATGTCATAGTTCAAGCCTCCAAGCTGCAGAGGATTTCTGTCCATGGCCGGGATCCCGTAGGCTTAGCCAGAATCTGGATGTGTGCTTTTATTAAAGTGTTCTTGTTAATCTTTGAAGTGCTTGGAGTGATTTCTGACTAGGAANGTTTAATTCTGCCATTACAATTTGAACTCCATACTGTGCTATGGTGCAAGCACACATAATAAATTAAGTAAATGTTTTCAGTGATGTAGCACAGGCAGGCCNGANCAGATTGTGCAAACTCGGTAGCACCATGAACATCAAAATAAGTAACTTGCATATCTTCCCAGAGTTTAAGGGGAATCAAAGGTGGACTTTGAGCAAGAGGTGACTCATATCTGTTGCCTTACAGACTCCTAGAGTCCTTGATGTGTAATGAAAGCAGTATCCGGAATCTGCGTCAAAGGAAATCGGTGAATGTCTTGAGAGGTCCCATCTATCAGGAATANGAGGAAGATCTGAGTGACAACAGTGTTGGGTACAAACAAAACTCCAAGTTCCAGGAGAGTCCCAGCAACTCTCATTATTATGTCTTCTTTGAAGAACAAGAGGATGAGATNATTGGTTTTGGCCAAGTGCTCAAAAATCCTCAGGAAGAGACTCTGCAAGCCTTCGACAGCCACTATGACTATACTGTGTGTGGGGACAGTGAAGACATGGTGTGTACCCCCAAATCAGATGAGTTTAACCCCTGTGAAGACATCATGGGCTACAAGTTCCTGAGAATTGTGGTGTGGTTTGTCAGTCTGCTGGCTCTCCTGGGCAATATCTTTGTCCTATTTATTCTCCTTACCAGCCACTACAAATTGACCGTGCCACGTTTCCTTATGTGTAACTTGGCCTTTGCAGATTTCTGCATGGGGATATACCTGCTTCTCATTGCCTCTGTAGACCTGTACACACACTCTGAGTACTACAACCATGCCATTGACTGGCAGACAGGCCCTGGGTGCAACACGGCTGGTTTCTTCACTGTTTTTGCCAGTGAACTATCAGTGTACACACTAACAGTCATCACCTTGGAGCGATGGTATGCCATCACCTTCGCCATGCGATTGGATAGGAAGATCCGCCTCAGGCACGCATACACCATCATGGCTGGGGGCTGGGTTTCCTGCTTCCTCCTTGCCCTGCTCCCTATGGTAGGAATAAGCAGCTATGCCAAGGTCAGTATCTGCCTGCCAATGGACGCTGATACGCCTCTTGCTCTGGCGTACATTGTTCTTGTTCTGCTGCTCAATGTTGTCGCCTTTGTCATCGTCTGTTCCTGCTACGTAAAGATCTACATCACAGTCCGGAATCCCCAGTACAACCCTCGAGATAAAGACACCAAGATTGCCAAGCGGATGGCTGTGTTGATCTTCACCGACTTCATGTGCATGGCCCCGATCTCCTTCTATGCCCTGTCAGCACTTATGAACAAGCCTCTTATCACCGTTACTAACTCCAAAATCTTGCTGGTTCTCTTCTATCCCCTCAACTCCTGCGCCAATCCATTCCTCTATGCTATTTTCACCAAGGCCTTCCAGAGGGATGTGTTCATCTTGCTCAGCAAGTTTGGCATCTGTAAACGCCAAGCCCAGGCATATCAGGGTCAGAGAATCCATCCAAACAACAGCACTGGTATTCAGAGTCCAAAGGTTCCCCAGGACAGGAGGCAGAGTCTCCCCAACATGCAAGATGCCTATGAACTCCTTGGAAACTCCCACCTAACTCCAAAACTACAGGGACAAATCTCAGAAGAGTATAAGCAAACAGCCTTGTAAAGTGATGCTCTACTATTCACAGTGGGATTTTAAAAGGCTGGTTTCTTGAACACATNTTCTAATCTACAACGCATGGATGCCTAGCTTCATGCAGGTGATGTTTCATAGGGACACAGTTCATCTCTAGGGAGTATTATCTCCAAGAAGGGAGAGAAGCTATCAGCATATCTGAGTCCCAGGTGAGATGAAAATAGTCTACACTCTCTGGAGGACTTGCCTGATGCTCATCTGTGATACTGTGCAACATGTTCCACTGATACCAGCTGAACCATTCCCGCATCTATCTTCTCTGGTTTATGTAGTGCTGTTTTATACTAAAGAGTCAACAGATGGCCAGTGTTCACTTACTTAAGCAGCTCCATATTGGATCCCCTGATATAACCAAAGAAGGTTTTGGTTCCTTAAAACTAACATGTCGCCGGGCAGTGGTGGCGCACGCCTTTAAGCCCAGCACTCGGGAGGCAGAGGCAGGAGGATCTTTGTGAGTTCNAGGCCAGCCTGGGCTACCCAGTGAGTTCCAGGAAAGGTGCCAAAGCTANACAGAGAAACCTTGTCTCGAAAAAACAAAACAAAACAAACAAACAAACAAAAAACTAACACGTCACACTTGGGAGGTGAAGGCAAGGGAATCCAAAGTTCATCCTTAGCTACACAGTGAGTTCCAAGCCTGCCTGGGCTACATGAGACCCCATCTCAAGAGACCAAAAGGACCCTGGAAAGCCAAACACAACTAGATGCCATGCAATTGCTTCCATTAAACATGAAAAGGGGGAAGTTTAGCTTTGAGGGTTTTTTTTTTTTTTCCTTTTCTTAGACTCTGAAACAAGTATCTCTTCACCAGAATCTACCTGCTGGGACCCAGCTGGTATGCATTGACTGGAGAAACTGCTGAGATTTCATCTTTTGTGGCTGAGCAATCTAAGAAGTGTCTTCTTGTAGACATGAGCTCTGGAAGGCATTGCTAAGCAACACNTGGGAATGAGGACCAAACACACTTAGTCACCTGTTGAACAATATAACTATACACCAGTTAACGGTTGGGCTTTGAGTAAGTCCCTGGAACTCCAAATTCTCTAGAAATGGAGGCACTTGACACCCTCTTCCATTTTAAGGACTCTAGGTATATCTTGTCCTCAAAGATACATTTTCATGACAAAGAGAAAAAAAACACCACTTAAGGAGAATCTGGTTTTTCTATNTCATGGAGCTGCTGTCTACTTCTTTTTGGAACCATAATATGACCCAAGAAGATTTTTCTTTATTTCATTTTGATCATCTTGTCTGAACCAAAAAATTCTACTGAGTGACTATATGGAGACAGATCCTAATTATTCATCTAATTCCTTTANNGATACTGCTGTTAAGTCTAAAACAGACTGGAATTTATGTAATAGACTAATAATACAGCCTGACATGGTGGTGCATGCCTTTAATCCCAGCACTGGGGAGGTAGAGGCAGGTGGATCTCTGAGTTCGAGGCCAGCTTGGTCTACAAAGAGACAGCCAGGACTGTTAACACAGAGAAACCCCATCTCAAAAAACAAAACAAAACAAAACAACAAAATATAGACTAATAATAGAGTTATTATGCGACTGTGTAGACTCACTTCAAAACATTTACCTCGTCATCACAGATTGGTTCTTAGCGCTCTGCAGCTCACACCACACTAACACTGTCAAGAGAGAAATCTTTTCATCTGACACTGCCAGTTTCCTTCTAACCCTGTCAGTCATTGACATAAAGCATTTGTGCCCTAATAGTAACCTTGCCTCAAACAGCCATGAGCTGTGTCTACAGGAGTTTCCTGTCTCGAGAGCTCCTTACTACATTGTGCTAGAACGCCCCCTTCCCCCCCCACCCCCCCACCAGCAAAAGCAGATCTAGCATTTGCTTCTGAGTGCTCAGGAACCAAAGCAGGAAATAAAAAGGTTTTGTCACTTTAAGTCTGTGAAGGAGGGTTTATGGGCCATCTGATGTGTGTGGTCCTGGTTTGACTGGCCTGGTGCTCTGTCACAGTCACATAAGCGTTGGCTTTCCCAACAGTTCACTTGTACTACTGACATTAAACAAATGTGTTACCTTGTGGCATATGTTTCTCTCTTGTGACATTTTGAAATATCACATCTGGACAGATGATGTGTTTCATCTTGAGTAGCTGATCAAGTGCTTTGAAAACAAAGTCCTNGAAGAGTGACTTGAACAAAATTGTCATTAAAATTCACATTGACAAAATGAAATAAATTTTCTTCCTGGACTAAGGTATATAGCATGTTTTTAATTTGTCAGTTTCTTTTGAGGTTAACGTTATACGTGCATGTTAAAATCAAAGAGGAGAAAACACTGTGCACAGTTGCTAAGAAAACCATATTGTTTGAAATTGATGGATTAGTAACTCCTAGAATGTTGATTAGGATTCATTAGTAGGCATCTATGGACAAGAATGAAAGATAAGTAAATCAAAATATATCAAACAAATGATCAGTATTGATACTGATTTTAATAGCATAGTGAATTTGATAGATACTGAATTTAAATAGCATTCTAGGGGCTGAGGAAGTGGCTCAGCAGTTAAAGACCTCTTGTTGAAAAGCACTAGAATTTGGTCCTCAGCACCCNCAGCATGCAGCTTTCCATGTTCTGTCACTCCAGCTCCAAGGGACCTGACACCCTATTCTGGCCTCTCAGCATGCCTGCACACATGTGGCNTGCAAACAGAGAAATATACATACACCAATATTATTGTAATGAAATAATACACCTATAAGTCCTCTTAAGCATTCACTTTAACGGGCATCTTTTAATTATCTGAAGACTGACTGACATTAGTGAGGATAAGTTACAGGCTAGGAACTGGGAAGTGACCCACTCAGGAAGTACTTACTGCACAAGCATGAGGACCTGAGTGTGAGCTCCAGCAACTGTGTAAAAAACTAAGTGTGAGAAGTATACACTCTAATCTCAGTACCCGGGGGAGACAGAATGGGCCTGGACCTGGGACTTGTTGGCCAGCCAGCCTCACCAAATGGGTAATGTTCCATTCTCTGAGAAACTGTCTCTCAAAAAAATATGGAAAACAATAGAGGAAGGCACCAATATCTACCTCTGACTTACACACATACACACGAACACACAAACACACATAACACACACCAAAATTAAATAAACAAAACTACCCATAGGCTAGATTTTATCAAATTTGTGTCCTAGATTGGGTGGTGGTGGGGCGTGCCTTTAATCCCAGCAGCACAAAGGGAAGCATGATTTGAGCATCATAATCAGAGCGTCTGCACCCCCAAGCCAGAGAGAGGCGTCTGGGCAGAAATCNTTTCACACTTTTGAAGATATTAACCTGCTGTGGGATGTCTTTCTGTGTGCTGTGAATATGTGTTGCTCTCATTGGTTGATAAATAAAGCTGTTTGGCTAATGGTGAGGCAGAATAAGGTTAGGTGGTGCATTCAAACTGAAGACGGAGACGAAGAAGGGTGGAGTTGAGGAGACTTCAGCCCATCACCCAAGGAGCAACAAGATGCCAGCAGACCGGTAATGCCACAGCCACGCGGCAACATATGGATTAATAGAAATGGGCTGAGTTAAGATGAAAGAGCTAGCTGGCAAGAAGCCTGAGCCGCAGGCCATACAGTTTGTAATTAATATAAGCCTCTGTGTGTTTACTTGGGACCAGTAAACTGGCTGTGGGACCAGGCGGGACACAGGAAAACTTCCGTCTACATTAACCATCCTCNTCCTTCTTTCAAATACATAAATGGACCAAAAGAATTGTCACACACTTGAAAAACATGAACTTCACATTAATAAATGGAAAAAAAAGAACATTTTCCCAGAAGAAAAAGATAATCTAAGTCTAGAATATTAGCATTAAAATTTCAATTAATAACAACAGAGTAATCTGAAAAACTATTGAACCTCACCACAACAGCCTGAGGCAGGAGGGGGAGCTGGCCCAGCGGTCAGAAGGGTGGAAGTGCTATCCCTGCCTGCCACCAGCAGCAACACTTGGGAGAGCAGGCCCTGCCTCTCACCTGGGCGGTACAATAGAGCCAATCCCATTGGTAGAGGTGTGGGTGAGCCAGCCCTGATCCTGAGAGCATGGAAGAGCTGTCCCCATTACTCACCTCTCCTGTGGCAGCATGGGCAGGGGAGAGATGCCCTGCTCCACCCTCCCATCAATGACTGAGGCAGGTGGGAAAGATGGTCCTGAGGTCATAAGAGTAGAAGAGCTAGTCCTGCCCCTCATCCTGCATCCTCATCTGTAGGAGAGTGGCCCCTATGCCACACCTGAGCAACAATAGGGTTGGTCCTGATACAGATGTGGGAGATCTGACCCTGAGGATACGAAAGTAGAAGATCTGGCCCTGCCCCTTGCTCATTGCTGCAAAGAGTGAACTTGCCAAGGCAATGCAGGAGAGCTCATCCTGGTGGTGAGGACAAGGGAGAGCTGGCAGGCTGACCAACCCTGCAACTACCCAGGCCCAGAACCAGGGTTATGGGTTGGTTCACCCTAATATCCATCCCACCACCTGCAATCTGCTGGCGCACAGGAAGGGACTGGTCTTACAGACCCAAAGCTGCAGGATCTCTACAACACAGGGCAACAGCAGGATAACCAAGAGGAGTCCCAGTGAGGGTGAAGCATGGATAGTCTAGCAGAAATTAGAAGCCTTAAACCAGACCAATGACTCTTTGCAATGAACACTTGCAAGTGAAGATATATGGACAAAAGGGTTTATATTACATGACTCACTATGTCACACT
>LZPO01017365.1:265064-278888 GCA_001675575.1 Neotoma lepida | reverse complement strand
TAGGCTATGTGACTTGGTTAGAGAGACCCCGCCCACCAAAAACACAGGCTATAGCATTGTTCTTGGTTGCCCACAAGAACTAGCTGTGTTATCNTTAGTATGGAAGTTCCATGGACTAGATGAAGTCAGTGGGCTCTTTGCCAACAGGAGAGATTATCAGTCACACTCATGGGTTATTGTTGGCACCTCCGTGTTCTCTCTTCATATCAACTGCACATGACCAACACATACTTGGGAATTTTATTTTTAAATTAGTGCAATTCCCAGGCTGTTGATGCAATTGATGGCTCAACAATTACGAGCACTGGCTGTTCTTGCAGAGGACCAGGGTTGGATTCCCAACACCCACATGGTAGCTCAGAACCATTCATAAGTCTGGTTCCAGGGGATCCAACGCCCTCTTCTGATCTGTGAGCACTGCATGCATGCTCATGGTGCATGTATATAGATGCAGGGAAAAAAGAACAATCATACATACAAAGTAAAAAAAAAATAGTATAATTTCAGACATGTAATTCAGGGCATGAAGTCGTCCCACTCTCTGATGCCTGTCCTTTCCTTTCCTCCTCTGCCTTGGTCTGCTCTTGGTAGCTGCACATGTCCACCAACTCTCCCTTCTAGGCTGCTTTGTGAACAATCATTTTGGTCTCTCAATCACACCACATTTTGTTATTTTGATGATTTACTTTTTTTTTTAAACACTCATTTTAAATTGTCCAAATTATTTCATACTCAAAACCTTGCCATTGTTATTTCTCAGATAGAAACTCAGGTTACAAGGATTAAATCATAATGCAGGAGCTTGAATTAAATTGCAAAATACAAGAAGTGCTGGCAATAAATAAAATATCTTTATTATGATTATTTAATAGTTAAAATCTGCATGTTTCCTTAGATAAAGTAGTTTATAACAGGATAAAAAATTACAAAAAGGCAAGCTCTTAATGATTCATTTGAATTAACTATAAAATCAAAATACTGCTAGTAATTTAATATCTTCTAAAGTAACACAAAATATATTCAATATGTAATACAAACCTCAATAATCCAAATCTCCTAATAAGCAATTATTTACAAACTCTGAACTGAGAGAAAACAGTTTAGCCAGACAAAGAAATGAAATGATGTTCTTAGTAACTTCATCTTATGTAATCTAAGCTTTGGAGTAGAAATACTCATTCAATACAATGTTAAGTATATTAACCCTAATTTACATTTAGTTGGTGTGAAGTTACCCATCCTAAATGCCTCTGTGCCTGGAAAATACAACTTTTAAAAGCGCTTAAGATTTCTAAAACAGTTTAACAATTCAGTCTGGCATCCCAAACCTACTACCTTAAAGGTACAGAGTTTAACTAAGGGTACAGAATTTAACAATATCCCTATTTTTATTGAACTTCTCCTGTCTAAACTGTATGGTTTTATTCAGTTGTCCATATGCCAATGTCATAGACTAGTAAGCAAAGCAAGCAACATTACTTTTTTAAATAACATCTTTAATTAAAGTTTTTGCAAGGTAAAATATTAAACTTAAAATAGGTCTTAGTACATCAAAATACTAAGCTCTTTAATTGTATTCCAAGATGGTCTTTAAAACCTAACACCCCATATATCACAGAAGAGCAACCTTGATCTGCAAGTGTACAGAATGAATTTTACAAACATAATAAATATATTTACGCCCTTACACATAACAGTATGTACAACAGCAGTCGACAATAGTAGCTCCGAAAAGCTAGGGATCAGCCCCTCCCCAACCCGATGCATACCAGACTGATTTAAGGAAGCCTGACTGAATGAGGAGTTATTCAATGTTGTTTTGTTCTCTCCTCAAAAGGGAGGAAGCTTTTGTTCCTCAAAATAAGCAAAAAGGTTAAATTTGATGCNTTCTTCCTTAAATCATGCATGCAAGAAAGATGAAAAAGAAAGGCGAAGGCAGGCTTCCAGGTGAAAGCATATAAACCAGAATAATTTCCATAGGGCTAACAGATTAAAATCCAAACCTAAGGAGAAACACATGAGAAAACACACAAAACAACCATTTTTAAACCCAAAAAATCGGTATCTGCTATAGCTGATTCAGACAGGTAGGCAGGAAACATGAAACGAAAATGTACAAAGATCAATAAAATAGCACATTGCACAAAATCTCCAAAGTTCAAGATGAAGTAATCAGAAAATATAAGAACTTTCTCAAGTGGAAGAAAATGTTGTTAGGAAGGCCAAGTTGCTAAGAGGAGATATGTCTGGTTTCTCATACAAGGAATACTTACCCTCTAATATGGTGACATTATTGCTATAAGATAATAAAAAAAATTCTCAGAGGGAGACAACTCTGCATTCGTCCATATAAGCCACCAAAAGAAAATTCCTCGATTTTCAACACAACAAAAGCAAGCCTTTATATAAAAACTAGTATATCTTACATTGTTTTCTAAAGCCAGAATCTATTATGCTTGCCAAGAACACACTTCAATCACTGCACACGCTGCATGAGTCATGATGCCAGCGTGACTTTTTAAACAGGCAACAGTGTAAATGTGATGTGCATTTAACAGAAATGTGAACATTTCAGATATAAAAGCCCAATATATAGATCCCCTCCTGTCACGTTTGACTCTAGCACATGACGAAGCTGTGTTACTCTAAGAAACCTCACGTGCATTGCANTGGTCTAAGAATACAAATGACCACCAGCAAGAGTTCATATAGTGAAAGGCACACATTTCTACTTTAGTCATTCTGTGTAAATTTACCTCAGCACTATTGGTGTCGTGGTATAGAAAAGGTGCCACCACAACTGGTACACATCTCAACACATCACCTTCTGAAAACACTGCTTACTTCAGTATTTCCAAGTCTGAACTATCTCCACCTTTTGGATAAACATGCTACTTTCATCTTAAAATTCTGCAAGTGGGAATCCCTTGCCTTTCCAAAGGAATGACATTTTAATAGAACCTAATGACATCATCTGTTAAATGTAATGGCAAAAGCATGATTAAGAATTCAAAGCAAGTGACATTTACATATCAAAAGCTAGTATAATAAAAATACAACATGCTACTTGATTTAAAAAAGAACACAATATAACAGCATATAAGAGCACAATCTGGTGTGCAGGGTTGTTTGAACCAGCTTCCAGAGTTTTCACATAGAAAGCATTCATCCAGGAGGCCATCNTTAATAGGCAACNCACAGGTACAAATACAAATGGTTACTTCCTGCTTCAAAATAGCCCTCTGTGTGTCACTCTGAAAGAAGTGGTTGTTCGTGTTTGAAAAAACAGGCCGGTGTACAATGCTAACCTTCAGTATGTTTGACTACATAGAGGGCCCAGGATATGTGCTGAATTATCATACAGTAAGCCAAGTTTCCGTAGCTTAACAACTACTCATTAGCCAAGAGTTTCACTGGAGCAGCACTGCTGTACTGCCATAGGTAGGTTCAGGTCACTGGCTTCATTGAGTAAACACAAACCTTCTAGAAACTGTATCAAGGGACAACTTAACAGCAGAACTCATGGGATTTTACTCCCTCCATTCTCCAAGTGTTATAATTAAACAGAACTGCATGTGCTTTGAGAATAGGAGAATAAACAAACTTCTCCCAAAAAGCTACATTAATAATAAAACAAGAAACTGTATTACCAGTTATGGCATACAAGCAAAATCTAACCACTATTATGTTACGACACCACCACTTATACCAAATGCCACAACATCAATTGGTTCAGTGGGGTGATAAGTGGGGCGGGCAAACCAATTGCATTAAGAAATTTAAAAATATGTGCTTAAAAAACTCACAGTTTTTCTTCTGTAATATACTTTAGTTTATCTGTTACTTCTGGAACTACATAAAGTCAAATTAAAGGAAGACAAAAATGGAAGACAAAAAAAATCAATAGGCAAGTGAACTTGAATGTAAATTTGTTAGTAACTAGAACAGAGGTTTAGGTGAGCAAGCATCCCTGTGGTTCCCAGGAAGCTGACTCACTGTAGCGCCACACTGTTTAGAGCCCCTTACAGGATCAAACCAGAGCTATATCATCACACACAGTAAATGTCTAGCGTTTTTAATAAACAAATCAAATCTCTATACTTTCTTTCCCATGTGCAAACTGGAGCCCAAGTCTAGATCATCAATGGCCTGGAAGGGCTACCCAATGAAAGAGAGGTAAATTTGTATTTATTTAGTGGCCCACCTCCCTCTACCCCCTCCACCCCCAAACTTTCCCCTCAAATTACAAAGTTTTTAAAAAATTTGTTCAATTAAAATAATAATTTCTAAAATCCTTTACTAGTAAACACAAGAAACTTTTATAATTACTAAATTGTTTAATAAAAATCCAGTCCTTACCACCTGCCCTTATGCCTCTTGGATCAATGTACAGAATGCCATCTCAGTGTTACACAAAGACTAAATGCACAGCTAAGCACACACTGTAGCCCAACAAGAAAAACCTTCACACAGCAAGAAGAGTACTATACAATTTCAGCTTGGTGGTACCTTTGTGAATAAAAACATATTCCTGAGGAGCCAATTTAGGGTTTCTTTTTGAAGTATGGGACTGAGTGCAGTTTTTCTATATGGAAATTAAGCTCTCATTTTAATTCTACTCAACACAGGTAAGACCCAAGTCTTTAAGTTACATTTAACAAGTATGAAACCTAATTAAAACAAGCATCCATTCTTGGGTCAACTTTTTTTCCAAACTGTGACCACTGATCCTTTCTTGAAATCTAAAGTGGATGTTTCATATAGCAGGGAAGCAAGAGGTATGTATTACTGAGGGAGAGTAACAAGTAAAAATGTTTAAGACCTACTATGAGTTTTAAATTTTCTTATACAAGTGAATTAAAATTCAACACCATAATTCTTGCCCTTCTGTAAAAAGTTCACACGCAATTTGTACCAAATATAACCACATACAATAAGCAGTTTCAGTTCAATCTATCAAAAGGGAAATTTCTTCAGGTCATTCCAACAAGTATCTTCTGACTGAGCCCAACTTGGAGAAAGGAATATAGACAAAGCTTTACATGCTAATTACCAATGGCAGGTTCCTGTATTTAAAATTGACAGTTACAGTTTTCCTACACAAATCCCTCCCCCCGCCCAACAACCCCAGGTGCTACAGTTCCATGGCTTGCCAGTTAGTGTCTATGTTGTCAAGGTCTAGCTTTGTTCCAGTAGCTTTGCTTCTACTGCGCTTTTCTGACATGCAGAAGTGAAGTTTTGGTTGATATATGTTCCAAGTTTCAAACCNTCCATTTTAACTTTTTAAGTCTCTTTTGTCTTACTTATAAAAGGAAAGAAGCAACTCTTCACCACTCTGCGTCTCCAATTGCTTTGGAAAATATATAATCTCTTCCATTAAGATTCATAATGCCATCCTTGAGATGAAATTTCCATTTATTTTTACTTCTGTGTATCTAAACAAAAATTGAGAATGCAAAAGATGTAATAGGAAAACACAGCAAAACCCCATTCATAATAAAAACACAAGCTTGTCTTGTATAATTACTGTATTTGAAAATTAGTATCTTAATGTTTAGCAAGAAAAAAAAACCTGTAGGTTTAAATTTTTCTTTAATTCATTAATAGCTCTCAGTAACTTGTATTCACTAAAATAGTTACAAGTTATCTGCAAGCTATACAATTGGGGCCTTATTTCTTTTAGTAAAATAAACTTAGTATAAACTTAGTGTTAGCGAAANCTAGCATGGACTTTTCCANTAACAATGCAGAAATGTTCAGGAGATACACATTTCTGAGCTCTCAGTCCTAAAATCCTATGGCCTACACTCTTAGAGCAGACACCCTCTGCATATTTAGGACAAATGGTTGTTCAATGCCCATATGATTATAATTAGAAGTTTATCTAGACTTTACCCTGTCTTGAAATCTGTTTCCTCTAACTTTCACTTACTGATCCTAGTGCTGCCTTGATAGAAAACTTTTCTCATTAAAATAAAACAGAGAACAATNATGTTAGAATGAAGAGACTCTCACATTCAGAAAGAAGTCCAGAAATTCAAAACTAAAGTCATGTTGAGTAATAAATGATAAATATTTTTATTTGTACAAAGTATAAAGTATAACTTTAAAAGTATCCTTTCCTGGCCTAAGCCCTTCATGAATGTACTAAAAGCCAACAGAAAGGTCTCTTTAATGTGCAGTGAAAATATAGTAAAGTAAAATTACTTATAAACAAGGTTGAAACCTCACATTATACCATTTTCACCAATGCTCCAACAGTCCTTTAATTACCTGAAAGCAGTCATCCTGTTAGCATTTAAACTAAGACTTGTCTGGCAATATAAACTTAATTATTCCTTCTGTGCTTTTCTTAAAATTGATTCACTATTGAAATGTAAAGCTTAGGCTTCAAAACAAAATTCCTAAAAGTCAAGTTGGCACAAATCACATTTATCTTCATTTTAACTAGCTACAGACTACCTCAACATTTATACTTTGCCAAAGCATCAACTCCACTCTTTTGGTCTTTCTGATTCTTAAAATACAGTTCTGAAAACTCTGAAATTGTTTTTCACTAGGCTACATAAACCATGAATGGTTTAAAACATGAATGCATCTGAGCGCTAGATAAACCAACTTTAATAAATTTAAAACACTATATATAGTTTATCAAGGAGAAGATTCTCTTACAACAGGAAAATACATCCAGAAATATTCTTTAGGCAAGTTCTCATCTGGTAACTTGCTATCGTGAAATTATGTATTGGGTATTTGGCTGCAAGCAGGTCCCTTAGGACTTGCTGTTTCAACCTCATACTCTTTTTCTACAGGAAACAAAAAAATTCCATGTGCTGTACTGTTTGTGGTCAAGGGTAAGTCACAATACACAAAAGCAGATGCTGTCAAATTATCAATAATGTATCGGACTTGACGTTACTAGTATGCAACTGGTCTGGTTTTACCTTTTAACTAAGTAAGAACCATTACATTGGCATTCTCCCTATAGATGTGTTTGATAGAAGCACTATTTATCATATTCATTGTAACAACAAAAATTTAAGATTTCTTTAATCTAAAAGAAAATTTCTTGCAGGATACAAATAATGCATGTTCATTACCACCACTCTAGTTCCCAAGTACTAAATACCCCCTGCTACTCAATAAACATTTAAGGAAAGAAACACACAGTTACAAAGAAAAATCAATGTAATATGTGAAAGTAGTATAAATTTCATGACTGACAAAAGAGTTTATTACTTAGTGACTTAATTATACCCCCCTCAAAAAAAACTAATACAACGGTTCCCAATCTGTGGGTCGCATCCCCTTTGGGGGCGTCAAATGGCCCTTTCACAGGAGTTGCCTAAGACCATTAGAAAATATGACATTTAAGCAATCTCATAAGCTCATCTGTCTATTGGTTTTTGTTACTGCTTATTTCCTAGTCCTTAGTAATAAAATATAATTTAATTACGTCCTTTCAGACTTAAGGGAGCTGAAGTTTATGAAGACAAAATTCTCTTATGAGTTTGTGTCACTGAAAGGAGAAGGGGCTGTTTACAAGCTGATGTGGAATGAATAGAAAAACGATCATCTCAGGGCTGAAGAGATGGCTCAGCAGTTAAGAGCACTGGCTTCTCTTCCAGAGGATCCAGGTTCAATTCCCAGTACCCACATGGCAGCTCACAACTGTCTGTAACTCCAGTTCCAGAGGATCTGACACCCTCACACAGACATACATTCAGGCAAAACACCAATGCACATGAACTAAAAAAATAAATTTAAAAAAAAAGAAAAAGAATCATCTTTCACCATTCTATTCATTACTTACTTTTCAAAAGTAATGCTAAGGAATTAGTCTACCCAGACAATCTATGAAACAAATACAATGCTTTCTCTCACACTGTCTATAAAAAGTAAAGAAGACAAGCTGGACCTGGTAGTGTGCACCTATAGAGCACCCAGGCTGAGGCAGGAGTACAGCTGAATATGAAGCCACCCTGAGCTAGTTAGCCACACACAGAATTCCAGGACATCCTTGGTTGTTAAATACAACCTAGTCTCAGAAGTAAAACAAATTAAATATGGGCAGTCATCATCTGCCTCAATCTTTCAGTAAGGCTGAAAAGATGGTTTAGAGGAAAAACTACAATCAAAAACCGTCCGTAAGTAAAAATGAAGTCCTTACCTTATCATACTGGCATACAACAACATTTTCTGTGTCAAAGAGTTCCTGTCCTTCCTCGTCACTTACATCATCTTCACTGTTGAGGGGCTCCTGCAAATAAAAAGAGAATTTATACATAGATTTCAATGTATTGCTATGGAGTTTCATACTAACATTTAGTGAAAAGAAGTACAGTGACCTTGATGCTCTCTGAGAACTAAATATCAAGTGTCTGCACACACTGTAGAGGTAGTGCTATCAATACTTAAGGTTTGCCAATGTTATTTCAGCAAGAAATCCAGTACAAGTTAAGCTATAGAACAAAAGAATCAAAGGGGTTAAAATGTATTTCCTTTGGGGCTAGAAAGATGGTTCATTTGTTAAGAGCATTGTCTGCTCATGTAGAAGACCTGGATTTAATTCACAGCACTCACATGGCAGCTCATAACCATTTCTAAATCTAATCCAGGGGACAAGATGCTCTCTTCTGGACTCCCTGGGTACCAGGCACTCATGTGGTAAACAGACATGCAGGCAAAACAGCCATATACATAAATTAATTTTTAAATTTTTCTTTATTCTTTAATAATTGCACAAAATAAATTCTCACCAATAAATGTTTCAGATACTTAGAAATAAACCTGAGAAAATATGAAGGTTGTGTTGTGAGGTCATGGTATCATGCACCAGCAACAGTAAAACAAACAAACAAACAAACAAACAAACAAACAAACAAACGAACCAAACCCCCAGTGACACTGGAGAAGAAAGCAAAGAATACAATCAGTTTGTAGTATGGCCTGAGGACTAAAGACCAAATCAGTACTGTTTGTCATAAGGATGACATTATGGTAGCGATATAATGAATAATTAAGATTTCAATTACTCTTAAATGCAGAGGATGAAATATCTCAGGGCCAAAAAATAAAACCACAGGAAGTGATAAAATAAGGCTGAACTTCATTTGTGTAAGACAAAAGCTTTAACTCAGCTGTCTAATAAATGAGAGGAAAAAGACGAGGCAGAGGTAGAAAGGAAAATAGTCAAGAATGATAAAAAGCCTGGGTGTACTAGGTGTGTGTCACTCAGACATAGGTGTTTATGGGTACATGCTCTTCAAATAAAAATATCTACGTTAAATGGCAAAAATGCTAACACTTGAACCCTTTTAGAATGTACACCTCAGTTGCACTAAAGACATTCCTAATGGAATCACCACTGCTATGCAGCGCCAGANCACTTCCGGAACCTTACCCATAAGCAATCACTCTACAGTCCCTCCTGTCTCCTGGCAACCACCAATCTGCTCTGTTACTTCATGAATTTGCCTATACTGGGCATAAAAATGGAGCAATACAATCGGTGGGCGTTTGTGCTGTACTGTCAGGTTTCAATGTGTACTCATGTAATAGCATGCATCAGTCCTTCCTGCTTCTTTACAGCTAAATGCTATTTTGTTGTATGGAATCACAAGATACTAACAGACATCTAGGATGCCTATTCTGTTTGGATAGACAGAGTGTTGCTATGAGCACTCATGTACACGGTTTTGTCTGAACACTCGTTTTCAATTCTTCCCTACACNCACTTGCAAGTGAAACTTGGCAGCATGGGACTAACTCTCTGCTTAACTCTGAGGAACTACAACTACCACACTGTTTTCCATAAAAGCTGCACCACTTCATGTTCACACCAGAAACACACAGGCTTCTGATTTTTCCAAATCCGCACCAACGTATATATACTTTCTTTTAAAATTATACCATCCTGGCTGGAGAGAAGGCTCTAGCAATTAAGAATACTGGCTGCTTTTCCAGAGGACCTGGATTCAATTCCAGCACCCACATGGCAGCTCACAACCATCCAGGGGGGTCTGACACTCTCTCTTCTGGCCTTTGTAGGCATTGCATGCATGGGGTACACAGAAATATATGCAGACAAAACACCCATACACATAATTAAAAAAAAAACAAAACAACTGTAGTCTTCCTAGGAGGCATGACAAGCCCCCTAACTGTGGTTTACATCTGCATTTCCCTAAGGACTAAAAATGCTTAGGAAAACCACCTCTGTTATTACAGTTTCTGACGGTCAAAGGTGCAAGCATATAGCACAACACAGCAAGTTTCCCCGTTCAGTCTCACAAGGTTAAAATTCATGGTATCCCAAGACATAAGTTCATCTGAAACCTTCGGGTTCTTTTCCAAGCTCATTCAGGTTGTTGGCAGAACTGAATTGCTTAAAGTTTTAAGAATGAGACCTTACNTTAGTACGTGGTCTCATGAGCTGAGGGACAGATAGTTCAATGGCAGAATAAAGTAACAAGCTTTAACAAAACCATGGCCCACGCCTTTAATCCCAGCACTCGGGAAGCAGAGGCAGGCAGATCTTGGGTGAGCTACAGACCAGCCTGGTCTACGTACTGAGTTCCAGGACAGCCAGAGCTACGTAGTGAGACCCTGCCTTTAAACAACAAAAGCCCCTCCCCCCCCATTTAGCCAGGCATGGACAGTGGTGCACAACTTTAATTCCAACATTTAGGAGGCACAGAGTTCTAGGCTGGCCAGGACTACATGAGACCAAATGTAGAATGCAGACTACATGTCTTAAAAACAATAAATTAAAAAAAAATAACAAAAACAAATACAGACGAGATTCATATAATCTTTAAAACAAAAACAGTCCAAATTCTTCCATAAGGGTACTATGAAACTAGAACTGGTGAGAAGCTATGAGAAAAGAAGTTACAGAAGGACTCACACACACGGATGCAAAACTTCTGTCAGTGTGAGTCTGGCGGTTACACAGAGTACAATACACAGTGACTACTAAGCTGTGTCATTGCCAATCTTAATCAAATTCATAAATGACAGTCGGAATCAGATATTATGACTATCTAATGGTTGCAGAAAAGCATTTAATAACAAAATACATTTCCTTATAGTTTTTTTTTTAAAGCAAAGCACTTGGCAAATTACAAAGAGAATGAATTCCTTTATCCCTAAAAGACATCCACAAAAAACAACAAATACACTTATTACTAGACCATTAAAAGAAGGTCCATCTAAATAGAAAACAAAAGAATCAAAGGCATTTTTACAAAAGATATCATCAGGCTGGCTCAATGAGGACTATGAAGTTGTATACGTATCTCTACCAGCAAGCAGGAGGAAATGCGGTATCAATGTCCCTTAGGGAAGGGTCAAAGCTGAGGAAAGGGGCTAAGGATAATGCTAGTAAGTACTTCCACATAATAAAATACAAATAACAAGTAGATACATGAAAAGAGGCTGAAGCTCCTAAGTATTTGAGGAAGTTCAAACTAAAACCAAACCAAGACATCATTTTTCTATCAGACTGGAAAAAATTCAACAGTCTGCCAATAGCAGGAAGTGATGACATGGACATCTACAAATTATANACAAAAATGGCAGAACAGACTCAGTACAGTAAGTTGGCAAGTCCATGTTCACGTACAATACTGACGAGAAATACATGTCTGAGTTCTGAGAACACACCTACAAGAATATTTTCGAATGCAGCAAAAAACTAGAAGCCACCCAAATGCTCAATGGTTCCATAATAGAATAATCAAATAATGGTACAGTCAATAGTAAAAATAATTACAGTTATATGCAACAACCTGGCTGAACCTCAGACTATCTTCTTAAGAAAAATGAACAGAAACTACATTAAAAATATTGCACTTACACTATTCGTGGACAAGCAAACCTCAAGCANTATTATCTTTGGAAACATGAACACGGATTGAAATACAAAGACAAGTTAATGAAAGAGTCTGGCACAGATGCTTTGAGAGCAGAAGGAAGAGGCTGGGACAGGGAAGAACACCAAAACACTTAAGTAATGGAAAAATTTCACCTCAGTGGTGGATGCCAGGGCAGTCACATTTTAAAATATTTTATTCACTCTGATTCCTCAAATATTTAATAAACTATCTTTAACTAAATTATTTAGAAAAAAAATGTTTTGGCCCAAACAATGGCTCACACCTATAATCTCAGTACTTGGGATTGCCCCAAACTCAGGGCCTATCTGGGCTAGAAAATGAGTTCCAGACCTGTAGACTANGCTACAGTGTGAAACTGTCTCCAAAAAACCCNAAATAATTATAAATAAATACAAATAAGTAAAATGAAACAGAATTTTAAGATTTAAAGAAGGACGATTCCATTTTATGCCAAAGCAATTAATCACGAAAAGGGTGGGTCAAATAATCACCGTGGACATAGTAACCACCCTGTAAGAATGGAGAAACTGGGGACATGTTTATAGGCGTCAAGAAAAAGGTGTGAGTATCAGATTACTGAGGACCTGGTATGAACAGGTCAGAAGATGGCTTTGGCTTGGGCTGTCACATTCAGTTTTTCTCCAGTTTCCTCTCTCCCCAAAAACTGCCATGCCTTTTTAATCACTAAAACAGAAGATAAATTAAATCCATCTGTTCTATCAATATTTTGTGCTTAAGCCACATTACGAATAACTAAGTGCAAGAATTTGATTTGCACTATCCCTATTAATATGATTTCCATTAATATGATTTCCATTTGGTATATATACCTTTAAAAAAGGAGCCTGTGGTGGCTACTGTTAGTATCAACTTAACAGGATCTATAATCACCTAGGAGACAAACCTCCAGGCACACCTATAAGGGATAATTTAGCTCCTGAGAATTCCTATGATGGACTGTAATGATGGGGTTTTTGAGGTAGAAAGGACCCACACTCAAAGTGGGTGACCCTGGGGTTGGGTCCTGGACAGTATAAAGAGAAAGCTAGTTGAGGCCAAGCATCCACAGCGTATCATGTGTCTGTTGAGCACTAAATCCAATAGTAAACGATGAATGGCTTCTCTGTTCAAGTCTCTTTTCTTTTGACTAGAAACTTACTTCTTCCACCTGCCCATCTTCAGCTCCATCTTTCTCTTTATCTTCCTCCTCATCGTCATCATAATCTTCTTCTTCATCTTCATCTTCCTCAGATGATGTATCTCCCGTTCCATCAACTTGCAGCACCAATGGAGCCTGCTGTTGAGCAGGCTGGGCCTGTGGCTGCTGCTGGCCAGCTGCAGGTATCTGTGCTTGTGCTGGTGTGGGTGCTGCCACTGTAGTAGGGATAACCTGAGTCTTATTTCCTGCAAATAAGATTTGCTGTGGCTGGATGATGACACCTGTCTGTGGTGAAATCCCTCCAGGAAGTGGGGCTAGGACCTACGGCAAACAAAACCACCTATTAGCAACTGGTAAAAGGCATCAAGAAACCAGAACCAAACTAATAATAATTCAGTTTTAAACATGACAAATGTGAACTAAGCTTGGAGGCCTAATAATGATGATGGTGATGATTGTAATAATATTAATAATAGTAGTTCAGAATAAGATTGTTTTGACTACTGTGCACATATAAACGTGGAGGAAAGAGTGGGGAATCACACAATAAATTCATACAGCTATAGCAGCAAATGCAGCAGCAGCAGCAGCAGATGGATCCCAGAGGATGATAACATTGCTTTACCTGCTGGATAACAGGAGCTTGTACTCCACCAGGCTGCATCTGTGGTATAACTTGTTGTTGTAGAACAACTGACTGCTGAGGCTGAAAGATATACTGGGCACCATTGGCTGCTCGGACCACCTGAAGAAGCTGGCCTAAGG
>LZPO01017365.1:215598-228345 GCA_001675575.1 Neotoma lepida | reverse complement strand
AAGTCGGCCAAAAAGGACAAAGACCCAGTAAATAAGTCTGACAAGGCCAAGAAGAAGTGGTCCAAGGGCAAAGTTCGGGACAAGCTCAACAATCTAGTCTTGTTTGACAAAGTTACATATGACAAACTCTGTAAGGAAGTTCCCAACTNTAAGCTTATTACTCCAGCTGTGGTCTCTGAGAGACTGAAGATTCTCGGTTCTTTGGCCAGGGCAGCCCTTCAGGAGCTGCTTAGTAAAGGACTTATCAAGCTGGTTTCAAAGCACAGAGCCCAAGTAATTTACACCAGAAACACAAAGGGTGGAGATGCCCCAGCTGCTGGGGGAGATGCATGAACAGGTTCAATCAGCTGTACATTTGGAAAAATAAAACTTTATTAAATCAAAATAAATAAATAAAATGGCATTCAGTAGTATTACTTTAGAGAACTGTATGAGAATTAAGAGATAACTCCCCCCAAAACTCCTGTATAGTGCTTGGCACAAAGTAGATCTTCAGTAAATGTCAGAAACATTGACAATGTTGATAGCATAGAAGATTAAATGATGAATCCCACATCGTCCNTGCCTAGATCTTATTGAGTGATGGGGTAGAACAGAATTGGGAAATTAGGGCAGAGTTGTGAACCCAGGCTACCAACGAGGCACACATGTCTATCTTCCAAAGACATGCATTTTTCCATCTGTAAAAATGAGAATCAGAAAAGAAATCAATTGCCGGTTTGAAATTAAACACACATCTCACTCTAAGTATATTTTCCACCAGCTTTTTGGAGCTAAATCATTTGAGTGACTAATCTGTTTCTCTCTCAGTTGAAAACCATCACTTGGTTGCCTGGGATAATTCAACTTGTTTGAAACTAGATTCTTTATATCAACAGCTAGCCAGGCTAGACCATTGCTCATTTTTCAAGTGCAAAATGTTCTACTCTTCCTCAATAACTATTAGATTAAAATGATGGGTGTTTTTTTTTTTTCTTTTTCTAGCCTTCAGGTATATTGCATATGACATTCATTCAGTATGGTCACTTCGCCATGGGATGACAAAATATGCCTGAACTCAGAAAAAAACACTGGGCCCTGAAAGCACAATGTCTGGAAACATTTCACATTTCTAGTCTCCGTGGTGAAATGTGTTGATAACAATGGCTTCATTTTCAAAGCNTAGAATTCCACACATATTTGCGTCTAAATTCTCTCTCATTTCAGCCAAAGACGGTCAGGTCTAAATCCCTTCTTTCTGACTCTCCTTCCTTTCCCCTCCCCTGGCTTTCCCCTTGCCTCTTTTCTTTCTCCCCAGCCCCTGTGTTCTTGCTTTGAAACATTTGGAAAAGGATAGTATTTGGCGTAGTTGTTGTATATTTTGCTTAGATATATAAATTCAAAGGAAAATTAAGGTGAATGTGCTCCAGTATTTTTTTTTATTCTTGTGCTTGTTTCTTGTTTGTCCCAAGAGAAAAACTAAAGCTGTCCCTACTTCAAAAATACTTGGAAAAACTCCCTTTTCTAAACTTTATATGTATTCCTGTTTTAAAATATATCTTATGACTATAATTTATACCTAATTATCATTTTTATATTCATTCAATAAAATAAAACATACATTTTAAGACTGATCTCATGGATCCCAGGCTGGCTTTGAACTCACTGTCTAGCTACAAGTGACCTTGAACTCTGATCCTTTTGCCTCTGCCTCTTCAGAGTGCTAGGATTCCAGGCACTGTGTTTTTTCGTTCAATAAATGTTTATTGAGCATCAGTCTGTGTTCGAGGCCACAGCATCTTAAACTGTGGGCTGTGAACCTGTTTGGGGTTGCATAACTGTGGGTGGGTATCATGAAACATTTAGCAAAAAAAAAAAAAAAAAAAAAAAAAAAAAAGATTCTGAAAGCACATTGACCAAAATCGAATTTAAAATCAAATGAGTAAGGACTTGGAGGTGTCTCTAGTAGTGCTTGCTTGTGTTGCATTGCGCGATTTTAGCGCAGGCTTAGTTCTGAACACATAGTGTGCACTTTGCACTGTGCCTGCTATCACATCATGCATAGTCAAGCAAGGCTGTCCTTGAATTCCCTATATAATTGAGGAGGAACTTCTGATTCCCCTGCCTCTACCTCCAGATTGCTTGGATTGTGTTATGTGCTGCTAGGCCAGTTTATGTGATACTTGGATGCAAATCCAAGGCTTTTGCACATGCTAGGCAAGCATTCTTTCACCTGAACTCCATGCCTAGCCCTATATACCTATTTTATATGCCTATATACCCAGGGATACATAAAAAAAAAATGTTCAGGTGTGGAACTGGAGAGATACCTCAGCAGTCAAGAATGTGTGCTGCTCTTCCAAAGNACCAGAGTTCAATTTCCAACACCCACATTGGCAGCTTACAACTGTAACTGCAGTTCCAGAGGATCGGCACTCTCTTCTACCCTCCATGGACCCTGCACTCACCTGCATAAACATGTACATAATTAAAACATAAAAACAAAATATACTTTTTTTAAAAAAGCCGTTCTTGCTGGGTGTGGTAGCACACATCTTCAATCTCAGCGCTTGGGAGGGAGAGGCAGCTGGATCCTTGTAAATTGGAGGCCAGCCTGGACTACATAGCAAGTTCCAGCCAGAGCTACACAATGAGTCCTTGTCTCAAAACAACAACAAAAAAACCCCANAAAATTCCAACCCCTTACTCAGGTGAAAGGGGTCACAAGTGGAAAAAGCTTTGACAATTCTGTTTATTTAAGCCATGATGTGACCAGAATTTCAGGTGTGTTGATCTCTCTACTGAAAACCAGGAGAAGAGGAACCAGTGAAATGGACGGGGATTTATTTACAGTTTTGTCTCGAACCGAGGAAGTACAATTCTCAGCTTCTCTCTGCCTGGCGGCAGTGTTAAGATTCACAGAAAAGATGAAACAAATGGCAGGGAATGTGCATGCACTGATTTAGCTATGAGAAAAGTCACCAAAACTGTGAGAGAAATCTTCTTGTGAGGCAGGAATTGGGCCTATCCTTACCTCCAGGGCAGAATTTCCTGAAGAAATTCTAATGAGGACTCCATTACTGAAGTAGTACAGAAAGCCAGGGGGAGTTTTGGAGGCTTGAATAGGGAAAGGATCCCCTCACTCTGGAATCTGGTTAAAGCATTGCCAGTGCGAAGCAAGAACCCCAGCACAACTACTACCTGCGAACCTCCCTTTCCTCTTCCCAGCCGTAAACCTGCAATTCCTAGTAATCTCACCAGAAAACCCATTTCTAAGGAAAGGACATGTACTAACTAACCCCTTGTACAGCCCTAGTGGCTTCCAGTTTTACCTTGTAAGATCATAATTCTGTTCAAGACATTGAGAGAANGAGAGGGGGGAGGGAAGGGTTTNTTAGTGACTTTTAGATGCAGCCTCAGAGCTACCATGCTAATGCCAAGAAGATGAATGGCTTCCTCTCCCTTGAATGGCCCATACCGCTAGTCTCACTTGGGTATTGCGTGGCCCCACTTGAGTGTACCTTACCTTCCTTTGATCACATCTCTTTCTCTTCACCCTTGTGCCCACGCCTAAAGTAAAATATCTTTAATACAGTTTCTAAATCTGCTTCACTATATCAGATGCAATTCTATATATTCTNAATAACTAATGCTCTGTATTCTAAATAACTGAACTTCTCCTCAGCGTTGAAGCCTCAAACCCTGGCCTGGCCTAAATCAAGGTTCCTGAAGACATAGGNAGACTCCTCAGGCTTGGGAGGGCAGCAAACAGGTAAGGAGACAACAAANGGTGTGCATAGGTGAGCATTCCCCTTCAAAGTGTGGTACATTGGCACCCATCATNATTTCAGCTCCAGTCTCTCCTGTGAGGTGGTCTGACACATCAGAACTGTGTGAAATCCCTTCCCCTGGGGACAGGCTCTTCCTCTGGCTGGTATCTAGGCTCTGATCTTTTCCTTCTCCCAGCATGAGACTCCTAGAGAAATTCCAGTTCCTTGGAGACCATTATCTCACTAGTCTGATAGCCAAAGGGAGGGGCAGGAGTGCCTTTAGAATGTCTTCATTACAGCCAGACGGTGGACGTGATTGCTGTTGTGGGGAGAAAGTGGAGGCTCTCTCATACTTAGAACCCTGGAAGAGAAAAGGCTCCCTCAAATGGAAAGACGGGAAAGTAACCATGAAGGAGCATGTCAGTCAGGAGGAGAGTGGGGGGCAGAGGTAAGACAACAAAGAAAGACAAGTGTGTCAGGAAAGAGAACCATGAAATGCCGCAAATGATGCTAAGAGGCACATAAGGCGATGACAGATGACAGATAGGACCTTAGGTTTGTCAAGTTGGAAGACTATGACACAAGTGATAGTAGAGTTGGATGATAAATTGGATGAATTCAGAGGGAAGTGGGAGAATGTGAACATTTTGAGAAGCTTTGCTGTGAGAGCCCCAAGATGGGGTTGTATTTGGTTGGGTAGGGACATGGTATCAAATAATTTTTCTCTATTTTCATTGTAGTAAAGCACACATAACTGAAAAGTTTTTGCATCCTGATAAGCCTCTCTGCCGACACAGCAATCCAAATCAGACCAAATCAGACCGAATTAGAAAAAGCCCCAGTTTAATGGGTAAAGCCTGTCTCTTATACACATCTAGATGTGTATAAGAGACAGGGGTATATGGATGCCAGGGTGCCAGGGGCTGAGGTGGAGCTTCCACCAGAACAATAAGGTGAAATTTACTGTCATATCCATCTGAAGTGTAGAGTTTAGTCACTGTCTCTTATACACATCTAGATGTGTATAAGAGACAGGGGGTGAGAGGTGGGGCTTCCACCAGAACATTCCAGACTGTTTGGGTATATGGATGCCAGGGTGCCAGGGGCTGAGGTGGAGCTTCCACCAGAACAATAAGGTGAAATTTACTGTCATATCCATCTGAAGTGTAGAGTTTAGTCATGTCGAATACATCATATTGTTGTGCAGTCTGTACCAGCAACTACCTCTAGAACTCTGTGTTTTGCACATCCAGCACCTACAATGGATCTCCATTCCTCTCAGTCTACTTTCTGTCTGTATGATTTTGACTAATTACCTTGTATAAGAAGAACCGTGCCACACTTGGCCTTCTGAATCTGGCTGATTTCTCTCAGCATCTTTCCCAGATGGTTCATAGGTGTTGTCACATGTCAGAACACCATTCCCTTTTAATGGTGTATAACAATCCATTATATGTATTTACAACCTTTTATTTGTTCATTTATGTGGCAATGGACATTGGTTTGTTTTCATATGTTAGGTGTCGCAAGTAATGCTGCTGTGACTATATAGATGTAGTTGGTTGTTTTTCACTCTTTTGGCTCTTTTGGGGACCCACCACCAGCTACCAAATAAATCTTATTCTTTCTTATAAATGCCNGGCCTTAGCTTGGCTTATTTCTAGNCAGCTTTCCTTAAGTTAAATTATCCCATCTACCTTTTGCCTCTGGGCTTTTTCCCTTTCTTACTTCTGTAATCTTACTTTCACTCTTAGTCCATGGCTGGATGTATGGCTGGGTGGCTGGTCCCTTCTTTTCTTGCTCCTTGATTTTTCTTGCTTCCTCATCCCTCTTTTTCTCTTTCTATTTATTCTCTCTGCCTGCAAGCCCCACCTATCTTTTCTCCTGCCTTGCTATTGGCCTTTCAGCTNTTTATTAGACCATCAGGTATTTTGGACAGGCAAAGTAACACAGCTTCACAGAGTTAAACAAATGCAACATAAAAGAATGCAACACATCTTTGCATCATTAAAACAAATATTCCACAGCATAAACAAATGTAATGTATCTTAATATTCCACAACATACAGATATCATTTTGAAACCCTGCCTTCAATTATTTTGGGTATAGATCCAGACATGGAATTAATTGATGGATCACAGAGTAATTATATCTTTAATTTTCTGAGGAAGTGCTGCAGTGTTTTCTACAGTAATTGTGTTGTTTTATGCAGCCACTGACATTGTACACAAATTCCAAATTCTCTACATCTTTGCCAACATTTATTTTCTGGATTTTTCTTAAGCATCTAGTGGNTATAAAGTGATACCTTATGTTTTCAGTCTTTATCGCCCTAGGGCCTAATTATGTTGGACATTTTTCATCCATTATTGGCCATTGGCATCTTAGGAAAAATCTCTACTCCGGTCCTTTGTTCCTTTTGATTTGGGTTGTTTTGTTGAAATTTAAGAGTTCTCTCTATGTTGTAGATATTAAAACCCTGTCAAATACATGACTTACAAATTGGTTTCCAATTAAAGAATTTCCCAACAGTGTCTTCTCCACACACCATTTCTTGGGGCAGGTGGGTCGAGGGTACTAGAGATTGAACCTGGGTTCCCAGGCATGCTAAAATCACATCCAAACCCATTTAAATTTATTTTCCATTAAGTCCAGTTTGTCTATTTTTTTTCTCTTGTTGCCCGTACCTTTGGAAACAGACATCATCACTAAATCTAACTGCCAAGTTTTTGCTCTGTACTTTCTTCTAAAAGGTTTAGATAGTTAGGTGTTTGTTTATTTGAACTACTTTGAAGTATTTAAGTGTATTTGTGTTTGTTTTGCCTGCTTGTGTGTCTGTGCATCACTGACATGCATGGTACCAGTAGAGGCCAGAAGGGGGCATTGGCTCTCCAGTCCCCTGAATGGTTGTGAGTTTCTCTGTGGCTGCTGGGAATCAATCAAACCCCAGTCCTCTGGGAGAGTAGCCTCTTTGTCTAAATTAATTCCTTAGCATTTTATTATTTTGTTGCTATTGTAAATGGATGTTAATACAAAGAAGTTCTAAGTAGTTTTTGCGTGTTGATTTGATGTCAACTCCACTAAATTTGGTCCTTTTTTAGATTTATTTTCATTTGTTTGTTTGTTTGTTTATGGTTTTTTGAGACAAGGTTTCTCTGTGTAACAGGCCAGGCTTATCCTGGAACTCGCTCTGTAGACCAGGCTGGTCTGGAACTTACAGAGATCCACCTGCCTCTGCCTCTGCCTCCTGAGGGCTGGGATTAAAGGCGTGCGCCACCACCGCCCAGCTATTTTTATTTTTTAATTTTGTGTGTGTGTGTGTGGGGGTATGTGCATGTGAGTACAGGTGCCCGCCACAGTCAGAGGTGTCTGATACTTTCACCCATTGTGAATGCTGAGAACTGAACTGGGGTCCTCTGCAAGAGCAGCATGTACTGAACCACCAGGCTGTCTCTCTGGAGCTAAATTTGCTTTTTTAATCTTGACAAATTTTTACAGACTCTCAGGGTTTTATACACACATGATCATACCATCTGGGAGAGAGGCCATTTTACTATCTTTTTTTTTTTCCAATTGGGATGCCTTTTATTTCTTTTCCTTTCCTAATTGCCTCCAGTAAAGCTTCCAGCAGTATGACGGGCAGGAATAGTGAAAGTGGGCAGCTCTGCCTTGTTCCTCATCTCAAAGGAAAAGCTTTCAGTCTTTCACTACTGAACATAATGTTCCCAGTGCTGGTGCTGCTGTGGAGAGTATATGGGAAATCTCTGAGAGCCTAAAACTGTTCTAAAAATATAACCTGTCTAAACTTCAATCAGCCACTGGGCCACGGATCCAAGTACTTAGATGGCCGCGTCCTTTGTACCCACGGTGGCTCCCACAAGCTATATGAGAGCTGTTTGTTCCTGGAATGAGTGCCTGGCTGTCTGCCAAAAGGTTGAGTGGTAGTTGGAGAACTGTTAATGTGCCAAGAGCTGAAAACGACCAAAATTAACAGCCATTTGCCATCCAAGGCTTCCCTGCGAAGTTGCAAGCCTGCACGGTGCTCCAGAGTTTAAAGCCATTTAAAGCTGGGCTTGTGCTATAAAAGGAGGTATTTCTTCACCTGTGCTCCTCACCCTAGCCCCATTGCTAGGGCCTCTACGTTCTGTAAAAGAAGAGAAGAATGAGAAGAACAGAGCTGATGTTGAGACTCTGTTGCTAGATTGGTAGACTTGGTGGTGGNTGCTTTCATTTTTTTTTTTTTTAAAGACAAAACAGACAGTTATGATCTGAAAATTCCATGGTAAAGAGTGGTAAGGGATTGCTGGAGGTCTGAAAATACACAAAGTTACAGACATGACTGCTATGCAGACTTGGTCATTGTGGTTATGGTAAACATCATATCTGCATGCTTCTCACGGCTTTAGGCTGTGTGTGGGATGGCCCAGAGCAGGTGGGCATCTGGGCTTAACAAATGTGGCACACATAACTGACTTCCTTCAAATATTCATGCTTCCTTTTAATAACAGGATGTCTCGAGTTTGAACTAGCTGTTTTAGTCCATTTTGTGGCATTATACTAAGGCTGGGTAATTTATAAAGAGTATACATTTTTGGAGTTGGAGAGATGGCTCACTNGTTAAGAGCACTTGTTGCTCTTACAGAAGAAAGACCTGGTTTGATTCCCAGAACACACATGATAGTTGTGGTGGTTTGGATGAGACTCCCCTCCCCACCACCCACTCCCCATAGGCTCATATGATATTTGCATGCTTAGTCCTCAGTTGAAAAACTGTTTGGGAAGGATTAGGAGGTGCAGCCTTGGAGGAGGTGTGTTGTTGGAGGTGGGGCTTTGAGGTTTCAGAAAGCCTACTCTCTCTTTCTCTCTCTCTCTCTCTCTCTCTCTCTCTCTCTTTCTCTTTCTCTTTCTCTCTCTCTTTCTCTCTCTCTTCTTGCTGCCTATGGATCAGGACATAGAGCTCTCAGCTACTGCTCCAGCACCCAGACATGGGTAGGCCTTCCTGCATACCATCACACTCCCTGCCATGATGATAATGGACTAACCTTTTGAAGCTATAAGCAAGCCCCCGATTAAATGGTTTCTTTTATAAGAGTTGCTTTGACATGGTGTCTCTTCACAGCAATAGAACAATGACTAAGACAGTGGCTCACAACCATCTATAATTCCAGTTTCAGGGGATTCAATACCCTTTGCTGACTTCTTTGGGCACCAGGCATGCCTGTGGTATATATACATAGATGCAGGCAAAACACTCATACACATAAAATAAATANTTTTAAAAGAATATGAATGCATATCTTACAGTGCTGATGGCTAGGAGTCCATGAGCAAGGCACCAGCAGGTTCAGCACTTAGTAAGAGACCAGTCTCCATTTCCAAGATGGCACCTTGCTACATCATTCTTCAGAGGGGAAGCTGTGTCCTCTCGTGGTACAAGAAACAGATAGGGCTAACAGAGGTGAGCTCTGTTGGTCAGGGGGGCCCAGAGATACTCAAAACAAGACAGGCTATTGTCATTGCTCTTGGTCGACTGCCATAACGTGGTAGTGAAAACACCACACACTTTGGACACAGGACATGGAGGAACCAAGCCGGTGCTGAGCAGGCAGCTTCTCCCTGCTGGCTAGCTTTCAAAGTGCCGGAAGGTACTGTGTAGGTTGTTGAAATTGAAAAACAGCAGTCTTATCCAACTGTCAATCCTGAGAGTTAAAATCATGCCCAGACCGGCAAGATATGTCCATTGATACAATAGTGACATTCTGTGGGTAACCAACCAATTTTTTTATTGGATTTAAGGCTTGATTACAGGAGGGAACTTAAGCCTAGTACTGTAAACCTGGCCAGAAACTTATGGCTGGGGAGGTCATAACCCTTAGGGGAGAACTGACTACTGTTATGTTGCTAAATGGACATAGCATTAAACTACCTTCTAAATGCTTACCTTTTAAACTTTAAAAGAAACTACAGCTGGGGGGGGAGGGGGGAGGTGTCACATGCCTTTTGAACCCAGCACTTGAGAAGCAGAGGCAGGCAGATCTTTGAGTTCGAGGCCAGTCTAGTCTACACAGCAAGTTCCAGGACAGCCAGGGTAGTTGCACAGAGAAAACTTGTCAAAAAGAAAATTACAATTAAATTATTTATTCTTAGGAGGAAGGCCTGTGAGTGGGGGTTAGAGGACAGATTTCAGGAGTCCATCCTTTTTTTTTGTCTCAGCAATCAAACTCAGGTCATCAGGCATGGCTCAAAACATTTACCTGAAGGGAGCAGGCAAAAGCACCTTGGCCTGAGTACTGCTATTTTGACTTCAGACTCCATTTTACTTGTAGGGTGAAATAAAGTTCAGGTTCCCAAGCCCTGGGGGAGCTGAGAATTTTCCAATGGCTGACCAACCTCCTCTCTAAACCATAGAATAGTTGTTATACATCTTAAGTTCTCTAGAAACATCATGGCTGTCCCTAACAACAGAAGGAACAAACGAATCTGATTGGTCGGACTAAAAGGCTTGCATTGTATGTCAGTTGACAATGATGGAACACACAAGGAAGCCCCTAATATTTGATTTCTGATTGGTAAAATTGTAATTGTAACTTGGCAACAAATATTGGCGAATTTTATGCTTATAAACCGCACTTCTGCTCCTGCCCGAGGCTGTCAGGAGAAACAAGGCTCCTGAGTCCTTGTCCTGCAGCCCTGATTGATCAGTGACCCGCTTATGTGGTGAATTATTAAAATTTTTNGAACCCATAAGTGTTGTCTCTCTCTTTTCTCGTGGTGCTAGATGTGACATATCTTTACGTCCATAGATAAGTAAAATCCTCAGGCCTCAACAGAGAGTGTATTTTTTGTAGTGGATTGTTATTAACACAGACTCAGAACTGGTTAGAGCACAGAGAATAAGTTGACTGGGGAACGCTCAGCCTTAAATAGTTATTTACACGACCCACCCTAGCCCCACAAGTCCCGGGGAACATCTGGAAGAGGTGGAGAAAAGTTTGTAAGAGCCAGAGGCAAGGAGAACTGCTGAAAAAAAAAAAAAATCACTGTTTTCTGGATGTGTCAGGACCATCACACCCACGAACTCACAGCAGATGTGGGTCCTAGGAAAACACCTGCAAGGTCAAACCAGCAACTTTCTAGCATGGATGGGGGATGGGGGCAGGGGCAGGACAACTCCTACTCCTAGCTGAGGAGTGATTAGTAAGTAGTTGTTGGCTCCCGGAAAGGAGAAGCTTTTTTTTTCCAGGGATGTGGCTCCTGGTAGGTGGCTCATGCCCCACTGGATGACCTTATGCTTGTAGGTATATGGGCAGCACTAATTGGATTTAGTGGATTAAAAAAAAAAAGGACTTGTTAGTAGGAATGTTTAAGAGGTGTTAGGGAAGGGGGTTGGGGGAAGGATATGATCAAATACATTATATATACTTATGATATTCTCAAAGAATAAGTTAAAAATGAAATATCTGTATATATATTCCTTCTCTTAAGTCCTTTTGTAAAGGCAAGAATCTCTTTGTGTTAAGCCCTCATAACCTAAACACCCACAAAGCCTGACTTCCCAGAATTGTTACCATGGTGACTAAATTTCTTTCTTTCTTTTTTTTTNTCGCCATCAAGTGTTAGCTTTAGGCATTACATTTAGATGAAAAGGTTAACAATTTCTTAATGAAAGTGCCAATATGTATTTCCTAACCAATTTCCCTTCCTTGGGAACAGAACACAATGTTATTCTGGACTCTTATTTGGAAAACTTGATAAGTGAACTTCTTGGTATGGCTTAGTGAGGATGTACCCAAGACAAACTGTCCTGTGGAGCAGAAGTATTTATCCTTGGGCCCATTTCTGCCTTGGCAGTGACATATCACCCTTCATAACTCATAAATCATCCATACTCAGTCCCACACTCAATGGCACAATTTGCTAATGGGAGAAAATAGGACTTTTTTTTTTTTAAGCCCTCATAACCTAAACACCCACAAAGTCTTCTTTCCCAGAATTGTTACCATGGTTTTTAAATTTCTTTCTTTCTTTTTTTTTGACAGGGTCGCTCTCTCTCTGTGGTTTTGGCTGTTCTGGAACTCACTCTATAGACCAGGCTGGCCTCAAACTCACAGATACCCTTTTGGCTTTGCCTCCCTAGTGCTGGGGATCAAAGGCATGCACCACCACTGCCCAGCAGTGATTGAATTTCAATACAAACATTTCAGGAGACATTTTCAGATCACAGNGCTGGTCTTGCCTAGNAAGAAAGTGTATTTGGGATTCTTGGTTTTTGTTTTGTTTTGTTTTGAGATGGGGGTCTCTTCNTGTAGCTCTGGTTTGCCTCAAGGCTGGTCCTTCTGCCTTAGCCTCGAAAGTGCTGGGATCACAGGTGTACACCCCACACCCAGTTTCAGAGGCTATTTGTGAACTTCCTTTGCCCTTGTGATTGAGCTTCATCCAATGGGACGTGAGCTGTGAGGCTAGCAACTCCTGAGTCATTCTCCTAAAGAAGACACTGGCTTGACCCCAGCAACGATGATAATGAACTATTTAGCCTCAGGGGAGGGATGGGAAGTTTTTATTCTCCCAGACTGANGGGAAATAAAATAATAGCCTCATTGAGTGTAAGTTGTAATCAAATAAAAAAATATTTTGAAAGGAGATTTTTTTTTTTTTTGAAAGATAGGGACCGATGATCAGAGAGTGGTGCTTGGGTCAAGGACAGTACTTATCCCAGGCATGATGGCTCACACCTAGCTAGCTCTCAGGAGGCTGAGCCAAGTGCTAGCAAGTTGAAGGTCAATTTATTACTATATATATATATTGCTATATATACAATATATATATTACTACTATATATATATATATAGTAATAAATGTATCAAGAGTGAGCACCTGGAGTAAAGAGGAAAACAAAAAACATGACAAGAATGTAAAGGAAATAATTATCCTCTGCAGGAGTTTGACTGATATCAAGAATAATGGGTCAGGGGCTAGAGAGATGTCGCAGTGGTTAAT
>LZPO01017365.1:159712-186643 GCA_001675575.1 Neotoma lepida | reverse complement strand
GATATTTACATTACGATTTATAACAGTACAGCTTTGAAGCAGGAATGAAATAATTTTATGGTTGGGGGTCACCACAACATAGGAACTGTATTAAAGGGTCGCAGCATTAGGAAGGATGAGAACTACCGTCTTAAGGTCACAGGTTTCTGGAGGGCAAAGTAAGCTACCAGAGGTCATAGCTAGAAACTGGCAGAGCTACCTATGACTGTGGGCTGTCACCCCTTTGTCTGAGTCATAACTTCATGGTCCCCAAACACAGAGGCCAGGTTGTGGGACAATAGCATGGAGATGGAGAGCAGCAAGCGGCTACAGATGAGCAGTGTGACATGGCTCTGACTGAATTGTACAAATCTTCCCTGCTTCTCCAAGCAAACAACTCCAATTTTCTTTATTGCTCCTGGTAGGATATTTCAATCTCAGAGAGTAAGGAGAAACACACCCTCTCTCCAAGGAGAACACTAGAGTGAAGTATTTGTTTTTCTCTGTTTCATGAATGTAAAATAGTTTAATGGTTATTTCTAAAGAGTAAGGCTAGGAAATTTAACTGAAAAATTTGCACTGGTTTTTAGGAAAGGAATTAAAATAAGATACATATAATAATAAAAAAATGATGGTATCTGAACACAAATCTGTTCAATCTATCCTTCTGTATGCCAGACTAATTATAGAGCTATCACTTATCAGCATCACTAATACTCTGCCTCACACTTAGAAGNATCATCCAATTTCATCCTGAGTGAGCTAGGTATTAATAATCTTACTTCGTAGATGAGAAAAATTAGATTTCTCTAAAAGGGTTAAGTAAATTGCCTGAGGTCACACCACCATTAAGCAGTAGGGCTGAGAATAAAAGTCAGATCTCTCTGACTCCAAACCAGGTTCTGAATACTTGGTACACTGCTATGGAATTTGCTTANTACAGTGCAGAAGGCCTCTTCAGTCAAATAGGAACTTGAACAATTGTTTTTATCTAATTAGCTTTATTTGACATTGCCGGAATTCTGAGAAATCATTTCTCTTTTTAAAAGGTGACTCCCTCCTCAGATTGTCTTTAAGCGTATTCATAGGAAACTCTGTAAGCCACATCTTGTCCTGGATTCCTAGCCTCAACTATTGAATGTGTAAGGGTGGTGGACCACTGGGGCAAAACAATTTGAAACCTGGTATAGTTTAATTCATGGCAACACAAATAAGATATATATATGCAACTTGTCTTTCTTGATGAAATTGAGCATTAAAATTCAGATTGATTTATTTCCAAAAAAGGGCCATCACATTGGGTGTGTTTCTTTTTACCTAGACCAATAAGAAGCAGAATCAGAAAAAAAAAAAAGTTACTTGTACAGGACTGAATGTTTCAACTCTTAGTGTGTTCTGTGAGCCATGCATGTCCCCATGTAGGACCAGGGGACAGTGTACACAGANGGGCTTGGACCTTTGGGCCTCTGCTAGGATCCAGACACTTTCACAATAATGGAGTTTGTGGTTATGAAAAAACAATCTGTAAAAAGCAATTTACAAGCAGGGCAATGGTGGTACACATCTTTAGTCCCAGCACTTGGGAGGCAAAGGCTGGTGGATTTCTGTGAGTTCAAGGTCAGCCTGGACTACAAAGCAAGTTCCAGTACAGCCAGGGCTATACAGAGACCCTGTCCTGGGGGAAAAAAAAACCCAACTCCTTCCCCACCTCAAAAAAAAAGCAATTTACCAAGGGTAACACCTATACAAACAACTCAGAAAATGGGTTGGAATCAGTAGGTCATCACCAGCTCTTTGGTTTTGTGAATAGGAAGGCAGAAGCTGGGCAATGATTGGCAGGTACTGGTTAGTTTTATGACAACTTGACACAAGCTTGAGCCATCAGAGAGGAAGGAACCTCAATTGAGACAGTGCCTCCATAAGATGGGGCTGTAGGGCATTTTCTTAATTAGTGACTGATGGTGGAGGGCCCAGCCCATGGTGGATGGTGCCATCCATAGGTTGGTGGTCTTGGACTCTATAAGAAAGCAGGCTGAGCAAGCCACGAGGAGCAAGCCAGTAAGCAGCACTCCGCCATGGTCTCTGCATCTTGATTGCACTGGTCACTTGTCAACTTGAGCCAAGTGGCCCAAGGACCAAAAATGGTGATAAAAATTTGTCTCCATGGCTGTACCCAGGAGACAACAATTAGTTTCTGTGACTAGTGCTGCTCTGGAGCTCTCTTTTCTGATGTGTGTTGTTTAACCTTTCCTCAGTTCAATGACCTACTCATACTGAAGCCCCCCACCCCCAGTCCCATTTAAGGTTAGCCCTTGTTGCATAAAATTAAAATCCTTCACACAGTACTTTTAAGTATTTTAAGTCACTTTGAGATTATTTGTANACATTGAGAAACTACAAATCTTTGTTCCCATGGTGGAGACTATTTGAGGCATGCATCTATTTGGCTTCATCTATAAAGGGGAACCCTGTATGCGTTTTTNTGANTTCAGGTGAGTAATGTCATCTCTCAGATTTGANTCTTTTCATCTAAGGTCCCAGCTTGAAAGGCCAGTACTTTCATAGTTCTCTTCCCCAGGGCTTCTGTGCCAAAGGAGAGAGAATCCAGGGCTTCTCATTTCCACTGGAGTGAGATCAGCCCCGATGGCCAAGGCAGCAAGCACAAAAGCACCAGGAGAAACACAGTGCTGAGCAATGAGTAAGCAAGCACAGAGAGGAAGGCTGTTTTCAAAATCCCATCAGTGTAGAAGCAGAGGGTGGCTGCCCCAGCCTCCAGCACAGAGATCTGATTGTCTCCTCAGCTTGCACTGCTACACCCAGTGTCTGACACAGAATGTCTGGTGTTTGCCTACTCCCTGGGCAGCCTGAGGAGTTGATTAGACTGCATGGTCTCTTGCTATCTCATCAAATTCCACTTAAGATATGATAATGCAGCCATTCCACACTTGTAGCAGAACACCCTGAATACACGGTAATAATACCACAGAGGTAATGCAAGAAAGCATGGGCACGGTGTTTCAACCAGGATTTCAAGCCAGTATTTTTTTTTTTCCTCTTTTTGCCTGACGAGCTAATCCACTTTCCTTAACAGATGGGCACAGCTTATTACAGACAAAAAGAGAAGTGGTTTAAAGGCTTGTGGGATCATAGGCTCTTCATGGGTCACTGAGGTCACTTAGACATACTCCAAAAAAAATCAAGCCATTACAGCTGATTATTGCTGCCTTGTTTTGTCACTCATAAAGTCTTGCTAGTAACTGCCTCTGGACTCCCTCAGACACAGCAGCACAGCCTCCAGCTGTGGGCAGGACAGCTAGGCTGGGAAGTTTGTTTGTTTAAATCGAACACTCCCTTCTTTACTCTCTGTCTGGTGGAACTCCAGCCCTTCAGATCTTGATATCCTGGATATTTAGTCTCTTTTCCACGAAGAGTCCTAAAGCCAAACCCTGGGCTGGAGATATTATGACTGACAGTAGCTAGTTGCAGAAGGGCTCACTTCTCCCATATACTGTGCATGTGATTGGATATAAACTGGCTCTTTCACTTTCACGAAGGAGATCAAGATTCTTCTTCAGAACCTACAAGCCTTCTAGGATCTGGGAATGAATTGCACTTGGTACCACAGCTAATACTGAGTGAGTTCCAGAAGAACAAAACTTCAAGGTGCTGGAGAGATAGCTCAATAAGTACAATGCTAANGTAAGGTCCTGCATTTGATCCTAGGAATTAATGTAAAAGGGCCAGGTGTGGTGGTGCATGTATATATAATCCCAAAGCTGAGGATGGGCTGAAGAGATGGCTCAGAGGTTAAGAGCACTGGCTGTTCTTCCAGAGGACTGGGGTTCTATTCCCATCACCCTCATGGTGAGTCACAATCCACTGTAACTTCAGTTCCATGGGATCTGGAGCCCTCTTCTGACCTCTGCAGGCAGTGTGTACACACGGTGCATAGACATGTATGCAGCCTGAACACCCATACACAAAATAGTAAAATAATTAAAACACAACAAAACAAACCACAACAGAGGAAACAAAGATAGGTGAGTCACTTGGGCTCACTGGTCAGTCAGCCTAGCTGAACTGGCAAATGGAGTTCCAGGCCAGTGAGAGACCCTTTTTTACAAACAGGGTGACTAGCACCCTAGCAATGGCATCTGATGACATTCTCTGGCCTCTACACATATGTGCGCGNNCNCNNNCNCACACACACACATGCATTTATACACACACTCATGCCTACATACACAATTCAGGAGCTGCCCTGGGAAGCTGTTTAGCTGCTCAGNTGAGTAGTAGAGGACATTTTATGGGAGATGAANAATGCTAAGGTAGGGAACAGANGACATATACCAGGTCATCATGGTTGTTACTACACGCAGATTTTCTGGTCTCCTATTCTCCCCTCTCTATTACCACCATTTCCATCACACAATATAATCAAATGCTGCACACGGGCATAGGCTAGAGCAGGTTGACCCCAGCTCTTAAGCGGTCCCAGTGGTTGTCTTCCAGAGGATCCCTACCTGAGTTCTTGTCGGGCAGCCGGTTTATCCTCCACACAATGGCGTTGAAGGCATGCTCGTATTTGGCAGTTCCCAGAGTTACTCTCATGACAGGCTCAGAGCCAGAGACACCAGCAGAGCCAAAACTGGCCCCCCGGTTGACTTTGGCTTTCAAAGACTTTTCCCCTAGGACACTTTCCCTGCGCAAGTTTTTTACCCACTCACTGGGCACTGGGTAGCGAACCATCACGTTCTCACAGGGAACCTGAGTGAGGGGGTCACGGTTAGAAGAGAAGCCAGGAGACATTCTCAGCCAGCTCTGCACCTCTACCTCTGCCCCATTGATGCTCGCTGCCGTCCTGAGTGTGAAGGGCAAGGTCTTCTCAGCGAATACTGTTCTAAACCTCATTAGCTCAAACCGGCATGCGTCCAAAGGGTTGAAGAGAATAACTCGGGAACTGTTAAACACGTCCTCATCCACACANCCGTGGAAACGGCACTCATGGAGCTTGATCCACTTTGTGGTGGTGGTGGGCATGATGTCCTGACGAGAAACAATTTCGTTTCCTTTGATGAGGATGTCATTGAGGCCCAAGCGGCACTCGGCGAGCCCGGAGAGGAAGCTGAGAATGTGGACCCGCGTCAAAACACGGTGCTGTAGGATCTGGTTGTCTCCTTTGCTTACGGTGCCAGAGAATTCGTCCCTCACATCCACCGTAATCTCCTCTTCNAGGTAGTTTAAGCCAACTGTGCTCAAGTCCATGGACAGCACCGGTAAATCCATGAGACAATCCTGAACTGCACGGATGAAGCTCAGGAAGTCATNGTAATTGGTGGTGCCCAGCTTAATCACCTGTTCCCTCTCTGCTGTGTGGGCCACAGCAGGTTTGGGCTGGTATTTCTTCTTTTCCTTGTAAGTGACACGGTCTATCCTCAAGCTGTGGATCCTCCCGTTCTCATCATAGTTCTGGAGCCGGGGTTCTGAAATCTCGTGGCAGATCTCCAGCTTGAATTCACGGAATGGTTTTTCTAGCCCCTGCTCATAATACAGCTGTAGGTAACCACTGTCTGTCAGTTTGATGTAGATTGGTCCCCANTGCCTGGAGGACATGATGTTTTTCTTCTCGGGGATTCTCAGCATCATTGGCCATCCGTCTCTGGGCTGAGACAGAGCTGAGGCAGGCGAGTGAGCATCTAGTTCAACCCAGGCTATGGGGTCATCATCAGGCAGGGACNTACTGCCAACGTGATCGGGATCATCAATGTGGAGTTGTTTGAGCCTTTCAATAGCATCAGGGTGGGACTGGCTTTTGCCTGCATCGTCGAAACTGATGGCATCCTGGTAGATGATGATGAGAGAATCTCTGTGGCTTTTGCCTGTGGTACTGGAGACAGAACTGTTTTGCGAGCGCCGTTCCTGCTCTTCAAAGAAAGCACTAAACGGGTTGATAGGGGAGGGCTGTACATCCTGTAGAGTCTCGTTCAGGAAAGGATTGGTGGCCCTCCAGGGTGGTGCCTCNATTACAGAAGGTGGACGGTTTAAGGATGAAATGTCCAGCTTCTGAACTTTGGAGAAGTTCATCAATGTGCTCTTGGGACGGTCCCTCTTGAATGACCCAGTTGAGTTGTAAGGTACATCAGGGATTGCAGTTGCAACAGATGGAGGAGGATTTGGCTTCGTGGGAGAGGTGACTGGTGGCAAAGGGCAGCTGACTTCATTGTCATCAAAAGTGACCCAGCTGGGGAAACGAGTAGTGGTCACTGGTGGAACAGCAGGGTGCCCATTCATGGCTGGACTGCCAGCCCGCCAACTGATAGCCTCCATCTCTACTTCTTCATCTTCCTGGAGGGAGGAGGAGTTGTCTGAAAGAAAAAGGAAGAGACATGAGGAGCTGCCACACAAGACCTGAAAGGAAATTGAAGCNAGGGAGGCAAAGATGACTAGAATTTTGTCCTAGAACGCAGTGAATTCCCAAGCAGCTCATTACTTGTCTCGAGTACATAAAGGGAATACTCGGAGCACAAGTCTCATGGTTTTGCAGTGGCATTCCAGAGGTGCCACCGCATTAAATGTAGTAAGAACATGATGGCTTTGTCAAGACAGATGCACTAATGTGTGAAACAGATGCTTTCTGCACTTGGCTCTAAGGTGTGTGTTCTTAGTTTATAAACATTGCAATGTCTCNCCTATGTGAAATGATACAAACTGACTTTTNAAAAATAAACTATAGTCTATCAGTCATAATGACAGTACAGAGCCTTAATTTAATTGTAGCCCAAATATGATAAATAAGTATGGATGACACATTGTGAGCACCCTCAATGTGCATGNAATAAATCTATACACCTGAACAATTTAGTCACTGCTCAGAACATNGTCCAAAAAATGGACTTCCATGCTTGTGAGAAAACTTCAAGAACACNAGACAAGAATCTTGTGACCTCAGTTTCTCCAAAAACTTGGACTGTGTTCTTCATGCTTCCTCCAGGTGTAGTGGGTAGGAGTGAGTTTACTTCAACTGTTGTTAATTCATATGCCTCTATGAAAAAAAATATGTTTTCCTCATGTGTGGCATGTCCTGTGGCTGTATACAGCTTGAACTCATGAGAACTTTACTCATGTGACCCTTCTTAACCCTCAGAGTATAAACTGTCTGATGATCTGAAAAAAATTTGGCTATTGCATGAGACTTTATTCCGCTTCATTTTTAGACTCCATTCTTCCAGGTTTCACTGCCTTTAGAGCAATAAACAGGTGACTGTTAAGAAATTTAAGCACACAGTGGAATAATACCTAACCATTACAGTGTTTACAAGTTTGTAGTAATACGAGGAAATGATCATGATATAATCTCTCTTTTTTTCTCTCAAAGTTTCCATCTCTGGGCTTATGTACTCTATAATTTAAAAGGTTATTACAAATAAAATTCTGCCCTAACAGGGCCTTCAAAGAAGGAAATAACAGATTTGGGTTTTAATAAGAGGATGGTCCCAACTTGTATAGTGTAAGTCCCTAAGTGCATGAGAAAGTTGTGGGGAAGGGACCACAGGCTTTTAGCAAGGAGGGCTGGACTCAGATAAAGATACATAACAGATAAAAAAAAAAGTCAGGCATATAGTAAATACTCAAGAGTTTTAAAGCCTGGATGAGGAAGAAGTTTTGCTATGGGGTAGATCAGTGTTTGTGTGTGNGGGGGTGATGCCATCCACTATTTCTCTTGCCAGTCATTAGGAGTCAATTGGAATTAGACACTTGAGTTTTATGACTCTCTCACTAATCCTTCATGCATTTCACATCCAACTACACCAAACCAGCAATGCTGCACACAATTGCACACATAATTACACATGGAAGGGATGGCTGACTTGTTATCCATTCTTCCAAGAAATTCATTCAAACGTATAGCAATTTCCTTAAATAAAAGGATCATTTTGAAAGCCAGGCATGGTGGAACTCCAGTACTCTGGAGACTGAGGCAGTAGGAGTGACATAAACTTGAGGTTGACCTGGACTAGATAGAATCGGACCAGCGAGGACTACACAGCAAACTTTTGTCTCAAAGGGGGAAATGAAAAGAAGAGGCTGAAGAAGGTCTCAGTAACATGTTTTTGCAAGCTCAAGGATCTGACTTCAAATCCCAGAACTTATACTAAAAATATAGGGAGATTCTTGATAGACAACGGCATTACAACTCTAAAACACACACACACACACACATACACCCATTTTGAAAAGACAAGATAAACAGTATGAACATATACCTATCAAGAGCCACCCCAGAATACAATGAGCAAAAAGGGAGGGGGGAAGAAAACAACCTAATCTTACAGTATTTACACCTTACACATTTATTAATCTTTATTGTATTTGTAATGAGAGATAAAGGGAACATTGTGGGTCCGTGTAAAATACAGTAACTTCTTTGAAGCAGTCATATATCTCACAGCTCACAGGAGTCTCAATGTGGTAGCTCCCTGGAAGGCAGTGTCTCCACCCATACAGTCCCTTGCTGGCCATCTCTGTTCCCAGGGACATCCCTTCTGCCTTGAGTTCATCCTCACTCACTGGCTTAAGACAAGCTGAGCCCTGTCCCTTTGGAGGGTGGCTTTCTGCCAAAGCTGTTTATACTCTTGCCAAGGGATTCCCTTCTGTTGGAAACCTTGTCCACAAAATAGTCCCCTTCATCTTCTGCTGAGACAAAAATTTAAAACAAAAAATAAATTAAGGAAAAGAAGGAAGAAAGGGCTTGTGTCTCTACTGAAGATCATTTTCTTAAAATAAATTCCCCTCAAAGCCATGTTATTTAAAGTTCTAGATGTTAGGGATTGAAGCATTAAACTCAATGTACTGTTTATTAATTTCAGGGTTGAGAGTTGAACTCAGGTTGTCACTCATGCTAGACATTCTACCACTGGGCTACATCCTCAGCCACCAAAACACACACACACACACACACACCTGTCTCTTATACACATCTAGATGTGTATAAGAGCCCGCACACATACACACACACAAACACACACACATACACACACACACACACACACATTTTTCTTTTCAAAGTGACTCAAGAATTCTTACATGAATTTACCTGAGAAAATAACAAGTTTGTCACAATGTACAGAGGGGATGTTTATCATAGCAATGTTTAGATCACTGAAAAGCTATAAATAGCAAACACTTCAACAACAGAAAACCATTCTATAAACTGTTGTGCCCTTAAAATAGAANNCTNTGTCACCTTTGAGACAATGCTCTTGCTGCAGGTTTGTGGAGGGCAAATCAAGNCCCTACNNTCTGAATTTGAATTGCTCATGTTTTAATTATGTGTNAGGATCTTACTAAAGCTACTTAACTTTGGGTACATCTTTAACTTCTGTGTCTCAGTTTTCTATCCATGGACTTAAAATTATTACGTTACTGTATTTAATAGTAAGTTAAATTGAAGAAAATTATTAAATCCTACTGGATAGGTCAAAACCTAACATTCAGTGGCTGCTCTTCCCATTACTACTAGAAGAATATATTTCATTTACAAAGTAACTAGATGTCTGAAAACATTAGGGTACAGTATTTCATAAGCCTTTGGAGACAAATGGCTCATGGGAGTAAAGGCAGGATTAAAAAAATTCAAATCCATATTCTTTCTTGTGAAAAACAAAATATAAATTCGGCTGGGGGAAGATGATGGCTCAGTGAGTAAAGTGCGTGGCACCCAAGTGTGAGGCCCTGAGTTCAAATTCTGAAAGCTCAGGTTCAGTAGCACGTGTCTGGAATCCCAGTGCTTCCAAGGCGAGCTGGGGTTGGGAGGCAGGGACAGGAGAAGCCCGAGACAGTCACAGGCTGTGGACCTTACAGAAAGGGGACAGCTTTGCTATAGTCTGTGTTGAACAAGCCAGTTAGGTCTTTTTTTTACAGTCTGAAATGGGCAAAAGCTAATTAGCTTAAATATGAATTTAACTATCACCCACAATTCAATTTATTTNAAAAAAATGCAGTATTTTGCTTAATTACTCTCCCTCCCATTTGCTACTCAAATAGCTTTGGTTATGATTTAAGTGACCGCTAAATAAGGGCCACAATTAAAGACTAGGTTCCCAGTCTATACTGTAGGAAGATTGCTAAGGCCCAAGAGCTTTCTGGTACCATTACTGACACAAACTAAAGCACAGTAGTAAATCCTTAAGGATAAGCTTATACAAAATTAAGTGACCACACGGGTAATCAAGCTGAAGTTTCTATATGTGGGGCGCAGTAGATACCCTGGCACCCCCCACCCCCCAGTGGTTAAACCTGATTCATTAATGTAATGCCATTATGTAGGATACCTATTTGCAAGACACCCACTGAATTTGTTGGGGGAGGCGTGAGCAAAGTTCTCTGCTGCAGGTTTCTCAACACGAGAAAACAACCACAGTTCTGTAAGAGGATACACTTAGGATTGTAGCCAGCCTCTAATAGACGTCAGGCGCTTAAGAGGCCATATAGCAGTCTGCGTGTGAAAAGAGGAACACAGCGTTTCTTAGAGACAGTAAAACTTAACCCTTTTTCTGCTGAGAAGACCGTGGTTTGGTGGTTTTGAGAAAACTGCCCAGAGGCTAAAGAGATGGCTCAGTGGTTAAAAGTTTGGTTCCTGTCAGCTACATGGCAGTTCACAACAATATGTAATTTCAGGTTCGGGGCTCTAACACCCTCTCCTGGCTGTTAAGTATTGTACTCATGTGGTGCATATACATCCGCACAAGCAAAACATGAATAAGTAAAATAAAAATAAATAAATCTTAAAAAAAAAGAAAGAGAAAAGTGCTTCTCCAATGAGATTAGAAGCCTTCTTGCTTTGAATTTTCATTAACCATTATTTCCTTCATGCATGGCTCACTACTGTAAAATCTGATTAACGTTTTCCATTTGAGACTGGCAAGAGTCATGCTGACATAAACGTCTTAGGGGTTTCGTCCAATTTGGGGGAAAGATGGCAATTAAACAAGGGCTGACATCTTTGTTTATACAGAAGTTTCTGGGCTAAAAGGTCACACTATGTTAATCCAAATGTGTGAANGTGTAAGGGCTCGAAGGAGCATCTAACTTTATAAAGTACAGTGAGATTACTCAACTTCATGATAAAACCAGGGCCAGAGATGAAGCTCTACCTGCCCTAAGTTCTGACCAGGTGATGATGCTTTCACGCTGGTAAAGTTACCTGGCCAGAGATTTCCTGAAAGCAGGAACAAATGCGTCAAAGTACCACTCAGCACACGAAACACCTGCATCAAGACACTCCATTGTACCTACAAAGCACATTCTTCAAATGGTTGGCACAGGTTTCCTGCCAATTCGTCTCTCTGCTTATCAAGACTGGCTGACCCGATACACAGGGGAAAAAAGAAGGCATCAGAACTTGGAGTCTGTCAAATGGTTCAGGAAAATTCCACTTTTTTTTTTTTTTTTTTTTTTTTGCAAGTTGCCAATGTGTATCCTTACTTATGGCCAGGGATTAGTCTTTTCTCTGGAGTTCCAGACTTTGGCCCCTGTTAGATCATGGACCACTTTTCCCTAACTACCCAATACTCAGTTTCTGTATCTTTTACTCTTTGTCTTGTCCTCTATCAGGTAAATCTCAACCAATCTGGGCATACTGGTTCCCAGTATGTCTTTATCTAAGTTTTTCCTAAAGAGGAAAGCTCCATTCTTTAGCTCAGAGACATGCTCTAACATCTTGCTGTGGCTGGCAGGACCAACTTCAGTTGCCTGGCAAGAGGGTCACCAGCAGGATCCAAAGATAGATTCTGAAAGAAGTGGAAAGTGCTCTGTGGCTCAAGAATTTCAGAGAAGTCACTGGAAGGGCAATGTATGGTAGGAGGTAGCAGGGAGGGAGAGAGCCTCCACCTTGACTGACTGAATGCAGTTCCTATACCCAGAAGCTACCAGGCCTGAGACCCAGGAAAACCACTTCCTGGGTGAGCATTGGCAAGTCCCCCAAAGCAGCTGCCTGACTACAGTGCCCATGCTCTGAGTAGAGCAGGTGACTCATCAAAGCTGTATGCTCCACCTCCACACAAGTCTCACTCGTGTGCTTCCATATCCTCATACCCTCTCCCCTTCACCATGTGGAGCTGTATGCCAGTTAACAACCTAGGGCATCTACACGCTCCAAGGAATCTCCAGATACACGAGGCAAGCTCTGGGAAGTTAGCGAAGGGCTAGGGTGAATCAGTATACCCAAAACTGTTGCTCAGGGAACTGAATCCTGATCTTTCATTGTTCAGTGATATCAGTTTCTAATAGTATCGTCTCTCTTGAGTGAGTAGGTAAAATTAAGTTTGGTACAATCATAAGACAATTCTCAGATCCTGAGATTGCTCAGGAAGTTAAAGACATACCACACTATCACCTTCACAATCCTTTAATTGCAGTAGTTAGGTTACAGAAAAAGGACGGATTTATAGAGGATTAGAGCATCCAACAATGAGGGCTTCATTACTCTCCTGGTTATGTTAGTAAGTAATAAAAGCCAAACTAAGCCTCAGGGAGGATGTCACAAAGACTAAATGTCAGCAGGACCATGAGCTTGAAGACAGCATGCGTTATGAGGTGAGACCCTGTTTTCAAAACCCAAATGAAATGAAGATTTCATGTCTCATCAGGGCCTCTGTCCATAACACTCATAGTACTCTACTCTTAGTCCATTAATGTTCTATTATCAGTATATGCCCCGGCAGAGCTGGTACTTACCATCGTTTTCATAGATAGTACTTCTAGTGTGTATGCACACACATGCCCATGATTGAGTGTGTGCACGTGGAGGGCAGAGGTCAACCTCAGCTGTCATCCCATAAGTGCCACCCACTTTGTTTTCTGAAATAGTCTCTCACTGGCCTGGAGCTCACCAAGTATGCAAGGCTGGCTGGCCAGCAAGGCCCAGGGATCTGCCTGTTTCCAGCTCTCCAGCACTGGGATTACAAGTATGCAACACCATGCCTGGCTTGCACATACTTATTCACTCACTTACCTATTTATTTATTTATAAGGTGTGAGTTTTGGGAATCAAACTCAGGTCCTCATGCTTGGATGGCAAGCACTTCACCACTTGAGCTATCTCCCCAGCCCTCACGTGTAGCACTTCTGTGTCTATTTTCATTGTGGAAGCCTTAGTGATGGGCATTTCTGATTCATCAAATGAATTCTGCTCATTTGTTTGGGGTGTGATGGTAAGGACAATAAGCAAAGCTGGGTGATCTTACACATTATCACATATGCTTGTGCACACATGTATAGGGATGACAGGAACAGACATTCCAGGTCTGTATCAGTCTGGATGACGAACATCTATTGACCTTGTTAAGCTATAACACAGTTTCTTGAAGAAATTCCAGAAATCATGGTGGTGGTGGTGGGGGTAACATCACCAGTAAGAATGTTAGCCGCAAGTCTTCCAAACTGGAAGGACTCTACAGATCCAGTCTCCTGTGTTACCCCAAATTCACTTCTCTTCATGTTGGTTTTCTAACAACATTGGCGACAACAAAATAACCAAACATCTCATGTAAGCATCAGGCCATTTCTTTTCAAGTGGATTTGAATTGCATAATTTGTTTTCATTAATTCTCTTTTACTAAGATCAGAGGATACGATCTTATAGACCACAATTAATAAAAGTAATAGGGGCTGGAGAGCTGATTCAGTGGTACAAGAGCACTTGCTCCTCCTGTAGAAAACCTGAGTTTTCTACACAACTGCCCCATTCCAGCGTCAGGGGATCTGAACCCACTTCTGACCACTGAGGGCATCAGGCACACATGTCACATATGGTCCACATACATGCAGGCACTCACACATAAAATAATAAATCTTTAAAATATTTTAAAAAAATCTGTGCACATATCAAGACAAATCTTAGACAAATAAGGAAAAAACTACTTTCTAACAATTCAGTGGACTCATTTACCAGGTAGAGATTTAGGTATACTTCCAAATCTCTTCAAATTTCTGAGCAACTGCATTAAGATAATCTGTGGGAGAATAGTTATAAACTACTTCCAGATGGTTTGTTTGCTCAATATTTTTCCTGACTTGCTACCACACCCATTTTCCAGCATACACACACACACACACACACACACACACACACACACACACACACACACACAAAGTGTTTCCTGGGTAGACACAGGCTCACGAGGGAAAAGGGGTTTGTACTAATGCTCAGCAGACTTTCTGAACCCTCTGTGGCTCTATTGCCAATTTAGAGCCAACACGAGGCAGAATGGGGTAAAAGTTAGGCTCTTGAGTCAGACTGATCTTGCCCTACTACATGATAACTGAGCTCCCTGGGAATGCTCCTCAGCCCTCCACAAACTTTAGTATCACCCAGTAATGTTGCCAATTTCAAGAGTTTTATTAAGGACAGTGAATTTAAGAATGTCTGGCATGGCTGGGTGTGGTGGTGCATGCAGGAGGCAGAGGCAGGCAGATCTCTGTGAGTTTGAGGCCAGCCTGGTCTACAGAACGAGTTCCAGGACAGCCAGGGCTATGTAGACACCCTGTCTTAGAAAAACACAAACACAAACAAACAAACAAAAAAGGATGTCTGGCCCATAGGGCTAGGGAGATGGTGTAGTTCGTAAAATACTTACCATGCAAACATGAGGATCTGGGTTTGTATCTCCAGTACCCACATAAAATGTGGGGCTAGGCAGCACATGCCTACAATTCCAGTATTGGAGAGGGAGAGACAGGAGGATCCCTGGAGCTCAGTGGCCAGCCACTCTAGTCAAATCAGTGAGCTCCAGAGTCAGTGTGTGACCTTGTCTCAAAACAATAAGGTAGATGGGGGCTGGAGAGATGAAGGGTCACTGAGGACTCAGGGTGAGTTCCCAGAATCGATATGCCTGTAACATTAGTTTGGGGGGAAGGAGTGAGGAGAAGTATGGGGGGAAGGGAGAGGGAAGGAGCAAGCACCTGGCTGGTACAATAAATGTTATTGTAATAGGAAATACGTGTATAATTACTTCAGAAATGTTAAAAAAGGAAAAAGGAAAGAGAGGAGGAAATAGGGAAGAAAGTATCTTTTAAATTATATTATTATTAATCTAGTAGAAGAAAAGCAAGAAGAATGGAAGGGAAAGAGTAATAGGTAAAGCTCATATCTTTCTATAATTATTAAAGATAAACCCTCAAAAATGGTGAGCATTATGAAGTGCACAAGTGTCTGTATTTCATATATGCAGACCCCGACACAAAGCCATTGTTAACATAACAAAGAATGACAAAAATTTACGGCATTATGAAACTGTTCTTGTCACACTTTGGACAAGACAAAGCCCCTAACTTTCCATTATCCCTGAGGTACTAGGAGGCTGCAAAGGTGTAAGGGTAAGTGGTCCAGATGAGAAGTCTCTAAACGAGTGAAGTACAAGAGAGGAAGGCCACTGCACGATTCACTGCGGTGTGGAGGAAAGTATTTTAGAACTTCCATTGCGTTCACTTTCTTTTAAATATCTGGTTTTTTAATGTTAGAAAAGTAACTAAAACATCTACTAAGTTTGGCATTTATAGACAAAATACAGTCTATTTGTCAATAAATATATAGGCATATTAGAAGCACATAATTAAGCTTTTAAAGAAACATGATCAAACACTTGGAGAAAGCTAACTCAGAGCAGCAGGCATGCAGGGTTCACATACTTGGCATGGGTTCACACAGACACACACACACCTCCTCCCATCCCTTTGTAAGAAATGGCCATTATAATCAGAAAAATGGTCTTGGCTGTCAGTCCAAAAGGAAAAGTAGTCATCGCAAATAAGATCTATTATTGCCTTAAACACTTTTATTTATTTGGGCACTAATTCAATCACATGCCTTCATTCCATGGTGACAATGCTGACACCCTGTTCAGGCTTTCTCTGATGCCTGGAATCTAACGAAGCTGGCTCCAACATCCCCCTTCTTTGCTTCCTATAAATTTTGAAAGCTAGCCTTCTGGTTCTGTGGAAACCATAAAAGTGACCTGAATAAATAATTGCTATAGTTGCTGCTAGGGTCACGGGTTATGTAACCTCACAGAACAGTTTTGTTTTTTTCCCTTGGCTAGTTGTCTTGTGCTTAATGAATATACAGCAATGGTAAGAAGGGGAAGCCTATGGGATTATAGCCCATGCTGGGACATCACTAGCAAGTGTGTTTTGAGTTAAATGTTTAAATCTGATGTTCAACAAACAGCTTTTTTACTGTTGCTTTCAGTAAAGTCCTACAGTTCCTGCAAGGTCCAGAGAAAGACCACATTAACATAAATAATGAGCAAAGCAGATGTGTGTGTTGGGGGGTACTGCTTTGTGTGCTCTGCACCCCCCCCCAACTCCTTTGGATTACAGGTTACAGCTTCATAACTGCTCATTAGGGAACTTTTCTCCTTCCAGATAAGTCTTCTTTTTTTCTAAAGGTTTATTTATTTATTTTAAGACTATGAGAGCTCTATTAGCATGTACAACTTTATGCCTGAAGAGGGCATCAGATCCCACTATAGACGGTTGTGAGCCACCGTGTGGTTACTGGGAATTGAACTCAGGACCTCTGGAAGAGCAGCCAGAGCTCTTAACTGCTGAACCATCTCTGCAGCCACCAGGTAAGTCTTTATAGATTGCAAAACAAGGACCTCCATCCATAATATATATGACCCCAACAAAGATTCCTTTTGGAAATCTTAAATGGCTTTACTCAAAGACATGCAAATGCTAGGGTCTAAGTTAGTCAGATGGAGGATTCCTAAAAAGCTGGCAGCACTTGAGGTAACATTGTCTTGAGAGGGTATGTGGTGGCACATGCTTGTATTTCTAGTGCTTGGAATACAAGGTAGGTTCAACTGAGGTAAACTGTGAGAACCTAACTCATTAAACCAAGGGCTGGGGTTGCAGTTCAGTGGTAGAGCATTTGCTAACTTACCTGCACAGGGACCTGGGTTTAATGCCCAGCACCACAAAAAAATAATAAAATAAAATAACAACAAAACTGACAAGTTTCTTGACCCTATCTGGGGGACACCAAAAAGGGCCAGGATTCTTCCCATCTCTATCCCTGCTCTGGGTCCATCCTGTCCCCTACTGCCTATGAGTATGGTCCTGTGATGTACTCTCACTAAGTCCTAAATTATATACTACAAGTAGAAATTTGAAAAATGCTTGTCCATTTGGGTCTTACTTTTTTTCAGCCCTGAGACCCTGATATCATTGTGTGAGTGACCTTCCAGGGGATGGGTCACCATATGGAAGAGAACTGATACTGTGCTTAGCCAGTCAACTGACTACAGACTCCAGGAGCAAGTAAGTCCCCAAGGAGACCCAGGGATGAAACCACTCACAACTGGCTGGGCCCTCTCCCATCGATAACTAATTAAGAAAATGCCTTAAGGCTGGGTCTTATGGAGGCATCTTTCTCAATTAAGTTTCCCTCTTTCATATAACCCTAGTTTGTGTGTCAAGTTGGCATAAGACCAGCCAGGAAACCATAAAATATTTGGAAGGTACAGAAACACAAATAACAAAGAACACCTAAATCTTGCTGCTGTTTGTGGGGATCAACATCACTACTGTAGTGTGCTATATTCAAGCTGTATATTTCATACATAAACGTCCATAGCACACGTATAGGCATTGTTATGCAAATGCAGTTTTAGAGCCTGCTTTCCAGCCATGGTGGCAGCATGCCTATTACTCTGCTATTTACGAAACAAGAGGCAGCAGTTTAAGGCCAGCTCTAGCTACAGGTCAAGTTCAGAGTCAGCCTGGGCTACATGAGAGCCTGTCTCAAAAATCAAAATGAAATAAACATTGGATGAGAATTTTCATGGGACAACATTCAAAAACAAGGAGTGCAAAGACAGAAAAAAAAAAAAAGGAGCTGTTGGCAGGGCCTGATTAGGCTCTTAACAGACACATCAGGTACAAGGGATGAAGATGGAGGGCTGACCATTAAAATATCCATTCTCATATGTATATGAAGCATTTGGCCACCTCTGTGGGATCACACAGGATAAAGAAAAGTAATCAAGTATGACACTGGATAAGGGATGAGTGATATTGCTGGGTTGGTTTAATGAAGTAAATTGGATTCCAGTTGACATTTAGAGACAGGGGCTTGAGTAGACCGAGGTGAGGTAATGTGATCAGGCTGCTATTTTCAAATCTCAAGCTTCCTGCCCAGCTGCGACACACTGTGACATGTTGACAAACAGACTGCTTTCTACTCTTTAAAACAGTAGCCTTGTGCCCTATACGTGGGGCATTTCCTAGGGATCAGCTTGAATCTCCTTTGCAGCTAAACACTAGCAGCAGAGCAGTATGTGTGTACCTGTCACCTCATCTTCACACATATGACAGAAGAAATCAAGCTAATCCTTACTAAACATGTGCTACTGCATGCTAGGTATTCTGTCCTGTGAGGAACCCAGATGGTTTTGTTTAACCCTGAGACACCCACCTATATTATGACAATTAGATGGCCAGCTCAATTATTTATTTATTTTATCAAGATAGCTTTATTTTAGAAACAACTTACGGAACAAGGGGAGGGAGCGAATACAGGTTGAACAAGGGAGTGACACGATCCAGCGGAGGATTCTGGCTCGGTCTTCAGTCTGCCTTCCAAGACCACAGTGATCCCAAAATGGCAAAGCGAGAGAGCAATCACATAGCTTCCCAGATTTTTTAAGGGGCTCAGGTTTGACCACGCCTTAAAGAAGGGAGATCTTAGCTACCTGGCTAAAGGGGCCGCCTTACAGCTAAAAGCCAAAATAGCTATCCACTATACACCTACCTACCCAGGGCAGGCCCTACTGTAACCATATTTTAGGGATGGGGACAGGAAGGCATAGAGTTTTAGTGATCAGTGAAAGTCACACAAGCAGAGAAACTAAGACCTGAGCCAAGGAAGTGAATGCACAGGGAGCCTCTGGTCAGAGGAACCTTCTATACACAGCATTGAGGCTACAACTTAATGTCACCAGGACTTGCCAATCCCAAGCAACTTCCTTGTTTTCTCTTTTGGGGAAGGGTAAAGGGGGGATGAGACAGACTCTCATGTAGCCCAGGGTGGCCTTCAAGTCCCTTGGTAGGTGAGTCTGTGAACTCCTGATTTTCCTGTCTCTACTTGCTGAGTGCTGGGATTACAGGTGTGCGCCACCACATCTGGCACTGTTCTTGATTTCCGAGTCTCAGTCATTTCCTTTTAAAGATAATAATAACTTACTTTACACACTGCAAAATTGATGTGAGGACAAACAGATAAATCTGAATGCCATTTTTAAAATTTCATGCTATATAACTTAGGTGCTTTTTTTTTTAAGATTTATTTATTTTATGTGAATTGGTGTTTTGCCTGCGTGTATGTCTGTGTGAAGGTGCCAGATCCTCTGGAACTAGAGTTACAGACAGTTGTGAGCTGCCATGTGGGTACTGGGAATTGAACCTGGGGCCTCTAGAAGAGCAGCCAGTGCTCTTTAATACTGAGTCATCTCTCTAGCCCTGGGTGTTTTTTGTTTTTAATTAAAGGTTTATTTTATGTGTAGTAGTGTTTTGGTTGCATGTGTATATGGATACATGCCTGGTACTCACAGAGGCCAGAATAAGGTATCTGATCCCCCAGAACTAGAGTTAAGGGCAATTGTAAGCAGCAGCCAATGCTCTTAACCATTGAGCCATCTCTCCAGTGTCCCCTGGCCCCTTGAGACAAGGTCTTANTATATAGGCTATATTTAATCTGGAGAGTCTCCTGCCTTTGTCTTCCAAGTGCTGGGATAACAGGTGTGCGTCCCGACAGGAAGCTGGATGGTCTATGTTTCTAAGCCCGGTAGTGGTGGTGCATGCCTTTAATCCCAGCACTCAGGAGGCAGAGGCAGGTGTGTGTCGGTGAATTTGAGGCTAGCCTGGTCTACAGAGTGAGTTCTAGGACAGCCAAGGTTACACACAGAAACCTCGTCTTGAAAAACAAAAATTAAACAAAAAAGTTTCTTCTAACCTTAGTAATCAATACAAGATGATTAAAAATAGTGACATTCATTGCCATGTACATTAAATATTGAGACCATCTCAATGTATGCAGAAAGTGATCCATCTATCCAGGAACTTGTCACTAGAAAGGAAAAAGTAATAATGTTTATTTGGACAAGACTTTGCATGGGCCCACTGTGGGGACATTAGTGCCATGGACAAAACCCATGGGAACTGCTAGCAAGCAAGAGACACTTCCCTTTGGGGAAGAGGAAATGAACAATAAAGGATTTGTGGCTCTCTAGAGAATGACTTCCTACTCTACAAAAACAAAGCATGCAGCTGGAATTAGGAGCTTAACTCCTGTCTTCATTCCTCATACCACCAAGTCCAGTGAGTCTAGACCACAAAAGTCTCAACTGCATCAGATGGCTTAAACTGCCAGAATCTGAGAGGCGGCCTTTAGACAGTCACCACTGGGAAAGCCACTGTGAACGCCACAGCCTGCTTGTTAGAGGCTTAACCCTGCAAGCATAGTTAAGTCCTGACCTACACCTTGGTCACACTACACACTGGCATGCTCTGCCACGCTTTTTATTTCCCACCCTGGCTAGTGAGTTGCCAGAGAGGAGAAGTTAGAGAAAACCCCTTCTACTTCACTGTTAAGAGAGTATCTAGAGAGAAGCCTGTCATACTTCACTGTTATGGGAGTATCTAGAGAGAAGCCCGTCATACTTCACTGTTAGGGAATATCTAGAGAGAAGCCCGTCATACTTCACTGTTATGGGAGTGTCTAGAGAGAAGCCCGTCATACTTCACTGTTATGGGAGTGTCTAGAGAGAAGGCCATCATACTTCACTGTTATGGGAGTATCTTGAGAGAAGCCCGTCATACTTCACTGTTATGGGAGTGTCTAGAGAGAAGCCTGTCATACTTCACTGTTATGGGAGTGTCTAGAGAGAAGCCTGTCATACTTCACTGTTATGGGAGTGTCTAGAGAGAAGCCTGTCATACTTCACTGTTATGGGACTATCACCCAGGAAACCAACAGTGACTTGCTAGCTTTGAGACTCCCTGCTCACTTGAACACAGCTTGAGCCCTCCTAACCTATGCCACGACCCTGTGGACCCAACAGAAGCTGTCTTAGTCTGAGTGGTTTATGAGAAAATTAGAGAGAATAGGACCTGAGAGAGAGAGCAGCAGATGCCTCCTTAAGTATCCATTCAGTATCCATTACCTGTGAGCTGCTGGCTTTGTGCCCAGCTTACAGCAATACTCATTTTAACCAGCATGGGATGCCCGTCTGTAAGTGTCGGGAATGGAAGTCAGCAACAGGTATTAAGTCATTCAGATAGAGCCAGCCTAGTGAGGTAGGCCCAAAATAGCACAGCTTTCTCAATACAGGAGGGCTCTTTCTGCAGAGACTAGAAGGCTCGGATGCACCTAAGATTTTAATATAGATAGGTGCATAGGTGTGGTGCCCCTTTGATGGCATAGCAGGTTACTACTGTTGAATACTAAAGTGTTTCTACAGTATGAGCTCAGAAGCTGTATGCAACACTCACCTGGCTCTTTAATGACATCCCAGTCAAACTAGAACCAGGAAAGGAAGAACATGCCCACGATGCCAAAGACCACAGTGCCAACCTCTGCCAACCACACAGCTTTGCATATGTGCAACTGACAAACTGATGGCAGATGGGCGTTGACATGGCTGAATCAGCAGAGCAAACACCTCACACAGCTCTGGGAGGTACATGAGACACCGAAGACAATGGGGGCTGGTACTGTGTCATCAACAGGCTGTGGGTGGGGAAAGGCGGTGCCACTTACCTCACCGAGGCCCTCACTTATAAAAATGATGCCTTGTAGCCATGTGGTAACAGCTAGAGATAATGTGGACGAGTGCCTGGCAAGTGCCTTGCATAAAGCAGACATCTAGTAAATGCTCCCTCAGAAATCATAATTAACATAGTGCACAGCCAGCAATGGCTACAAGTGGTGGGAACAAGAAGATGATGTAGGTTATGAACGCTGGCTTCTGTTGGAGAGGTATTGAGTCACATGGGTTTTAGCCTGCTTATATGGCATGCTAGCCTGAAAGGAGATACAACTGGGATGAGAATGTGAAATGATATGTACCAAGAAGAGGATGAGCAGAGAAAAAGAAGAAAAGGAAACCCGCGGTTTTCAGAAGAAACACATGCTACTTTACTACCGGACTAGAAACAATTGGAAGGCAAAGGCTCCAGCATTTCATTTTATCTTTTGTGCTGTTTTCATTCATTATTAAATGCTCTATTAGAATCTAAGATATTGCTGGCTCTGGGCTCACTTGCAGGTGTGTCTGTGAGTAAACACAGGAAAAGGAAGCCAACAGCGTGGTGTGGGGGACAAGCAGCAAGCCATAGTACTGATAAGCAGACGTGCCCTTTGCCCCAATCGTTGGAGTCATTGCACTACCAAACTAACACACTGTGACAGGTCCATTCACAGTGACACGAGGTCATTCCATGAACAAAGCAAAGCCCCAGGAGAGCTTCAAATCTCAACACAGGAAGAATCGGTCCCAATTTGTCACTGTCCCCAGTGAGCTGATGTGGTAACATCAAACACTATACAGCTCTACCTTAATTCATCCTCAAGACAAGGAGAGGTTTCATCNTCTAGAGGTGAGGGAAAAAATTAGCTTAGGCAACTCGTCTTTGAGCAAGAACGTTTCCAATCAGTTTCAAAATCATCCTGTTCATCAAGCTGAAGTAGAATACACAGAGAGAAAGGTGCACAAGATATTCACAACTGTATATGTCTGTGGACATTCATTCATGTCCCCAGAGCCTCTATGAGAAACAAGAGCCTTGTATATCCTTTCAGTCAGTCCCCTGACTGGGTGAAAACTAACCTACTTCTATAACCACTCCATGAGTTTTATTCAGGGCAGTTTAACCTGTAGTAATCACCCCTTGTGTTGAATTTCTCTCTCCCTCTCTCTTCAAACAGGGTTTCTCTGTGTAGCCTTGGCTATCCTGGAACTCATTGTCTAGACCAGGCTGGCCTCAAACTCACAGAGATTTGCCTGCCTCTGCCTCACAAGTGCTAGGATTAAAGGCCTGTGCTACCATAGCCCTACTGCATTTTTCTATTTTTTAAAGATTCGTTTACTTATTCATTTTGTGTGTGTGTGTGTGTGTGTGTGTGTGTGCATGTGTGCGTGTGCCTTCAAGAGTTTCTGTGCACCATGGAAGTGCAGGTGCCCTTGGAGGCCAGAGGGCATTTTAATCCCCTGGAGCTGGAGTTAGAGGTGATTGTGAGCCTCCAAGCTTGGGTGCTGGGAACTGAACTCAAGTCCTCTGCAAGAACAGCAAATGCTCTTAACTACTGAACTATTTCTCCAGCTCCAAATTCATATTTTCCTTATCAATATGATTAATCTGGAGTTTTCTGAGTCTTATTTTAGATTCATTTGGAAGAAACTTCTTAGAAAGACTGACTTGTGGCCATTGTGTACCATAAGTTACTGCAAAGATCTCCTGGGAATTGGCTCTTCAGGAAAACGAAAAAAGCATGTTGTTCCTTCTCCAGGGTAGTGGCTTTTAGAAGGAACCACCTGCAAGCTCCAGGCAGAGCTGCTCCGGCTCTTGCCCCTTTCTTGGCATTAACTGAGTGTAGTATTTTAAAATAGTCAGGATTAAAGCTGATGAGTAAACTTCTGTTTTTAAAGGGGCACCATCGTGCAGTATAGAAATCTGGATCTGACTGTCTTTTAGCTGGTGTCTGACAGTGAAGNTTGGCTTCAATTTCCTAATGCATCACGAAGGATTAATACTGTATGGCATGGGTGAGGTTGATAAATAGGATAACATATCTAGAGCTATTATATCTTTTATTTTATTATTGTAAAGAAGAAGAATGGCTTTTGTCTGTTGAATATAAATTGGTTTGGGAAAGAGTTCCCTAACAGAATTTTATGAGTTTTAACCATTATTATGGTCATTAGTCACCGTCAAGACTTATATTTTCTCTGGATTTGTGTAATCTGGCTCAGATCCAGAATTATTTTTGGTACTCTGAGCCGACGAGGCCTAACCACAGCAACCATGTGCTAACAGTAGGGTGCTTGGTCACAGGGATTCTTCTGGGTGTCTAACAGCTTCTGAGCCTAGCATCTCATGGGCTGTAGAGGGAGAGCCAGAAAAAGAGGGCAGGTTTTCAGACCAGGAAAACACAGAAGAATGAATGGAGGAAACAGACATTCAAGGAATAGATGTGCCCAGAAGACATGGTTCTATGCAGAGATGGAGAGCAGTTGTTAGGGAAAGCAGGGGCAGGCGCCTTTCTTTCCCTAGTAAGCTTTAGTGGGCTGTGTCTTCATAACCCCAGACATCTAGCTGCTGTGCAGTGCTGGCCAGGTAGAACCGGCTGACCTAATAGGAACACGAACAGTACAACCTCTCCCTGGCATTTGCCTGCCCTGCTTTTATGGAACTAGAAATAGATTGTCAAATGCTCCTCAGATCAAGTAACTTTGACTCTCTGTCTCAGTATCTTTAGCAATAAAACGAGAGAAATCATATTTACTTCCCAGNACTACAAAAATTAAATGAGATCTCAGGAGAAATANTTATCACGCTATCTGGCACGTATTGCTGCTTGACTGAGATGTTGTTACAGTAATTATTATTATTGGTTTTACACAAAGAAGGAAATACCAAATATTCGGTCTAAATTACAGATTGAGAAACGTTTAGTCTAGTCTGGAACATTCTAGAATTTGCTGAATCCCCCTGATCAAATACTATAATTTGAAGGATGGCGTTTCTTCAAATGTTTCTTTATGCCTTCTTTTTATTTATTTTTAAATCTTTATGTGTATGGGTGCTTGGCCTGCATGCATGTCTGTGTACCGTGTGCACATTGGTGCCCATGGAGGCCAGAATGGGTTGGCTCCCCTGGAACTGGAGTTGCAGTCAGTTGTGAGCCACCACATGGATGCTGGGACTTGAACCCAGGTCCTCTAGAACAGCAGCCAGTGTTCTTAATTGCTGAGTCACCTCTCTAGCCCTTTATTTTCTCTTTAAAATCCATACAAAATTTGGAACTTGATTTATTAAGAGAATTTTTCTAAGTTGCTTAGTAGATTACCTAGGGTCTGTGCTCTCAGAGCTGACCCAGCCGTGGAGCTGGCGAGGTAAAGCATGAAGTCCTACCATGTGGGAGTGTCACAAAGCTGATCTCCGAATCAGAAAGGAGGTCAAGTGTCACACCACTGTAACCATGGCCGTGTATACAGGAGCACACAGGCTGTGGGAATCCCTCAGTGTGAAAAAAACAGGAACTATTAATTTTCTCATTCCTGTTGTTTTGGAAAAGAGACAGATGGGTTTTCCTGTGGAAAGTCNGAGGTAAGTGCCAACGGACAGGAAGAGGCTCAGCCAGAGGTGCTGTCCTCTGAGAATCTTCCACNTAGGTCACCTTCCTTACATTTCAAAACAATGGCTCTGTTAATTGTTTTATGCCCTGTTAATGATGGGGACGTAATAGGCCAAGANATTGTGTCTATAGGTCCCTAAAGTCCTGCCCTTTGACTACAGAATTCATTTAATACCCTAAACCCTCAATTCTACTTTTTAAAGTAAGGGAGATGGTTGAAATGATCTTGTATTAATGGCAGGATGATTCATGCCCATATTTCCAAGACCCATATTCACTCTTCTTTATTATTATGAAATGTAACCTGACTTTTATTAGAAAGCATTTTTAAAAATTCACAGCTTTGATGAGGCNTGACAGACACAGTATCCATGGACCCTCACTTTGGGTCCTTTAATTCTAACCTGTGAACAGCTAAGACTGTGGAGCTGCAGATAGATGGGGCCAGCATGTGCAGCTTCTACCAACTCCTTGTGGCCAACATAGGAGAGGTGGTAACATCAGCAACAGNAGGCAAGTTTGAGTTCCACAAAGCCGAGAAGTCTCATTGGCGTCCAGGAGTTATGCAAAAGTTGATCATGGGTAGTTAACATCTATCGTGGACTTTTCGTATGCCAGGCCCTCANGTCATGTGCNTTATANACAGCACNGTATTAANGCTCCATTGGTGCTTCTGTTTCGTGGCTTAGAAAACTAGTGATGGAGAAGGTTCCTGACCGTCTGCAATGGGGTGTCAGCTCTTTCACAGCAGAGGTGACAGGAAAGCTCCGGCTTCCTCTTCCCTGTGTCCGCTTTCCAGGTCCTGTGGTTTACATCCCTTTCTCACAAGCCTGAAAGTCCTCTGAGATCAGATGCCTGCGAAAGTTTGATCCCGGGTCCACTCTTTGGTTTTTTTAAAAGAGCATTTCCTCTAAGTGCCGAGTGGCTGTATGACTGCCTATCTGCTTCCAGCGTGTTGTCCTCCGGCAACACTAGTCTGCTTTCCTTCTTCATCTATGCTAAGCATTTATGTGGCAGGTTTGGGATAGGATCTGAGCTAAAGAGCAAGCACATGAGGACTTGGAGAAAGGAAGTCAGCCTAGAACCTAGATTCACTTCCTGGAAGAAAGAGTAGAATTCATANTCCTTTTTGCACCTCGTATTATAAAAAGCCATCATCTGGTCGAGTTGGGGGAGGGGCAGAGTGGGGGAGCAATGAAAGAGATATTTTGTTAGAGGGAGATATCATGGACATAGGGAGAAACCTGTGGTAGGGAAATTTCCAGGAACCCACAAGGATGACTCCAGCTTAGACTACTAGCAATAGTGGACAGGGTGCCTGAACTGGCCNACCCTGGTAATCAGATTGGTGAAGACTCTAACTGTCATCATAGAGCCTCCATCCAGTGTAAGAAGAACTTCTAACCAGTCTTATTAAAAAACACGCGGAACAAGAAATAAGGGTGAAAATCTGACAGAGATCAGAGGAATTAGGGGCAAGCCACCACTCACCAACGCTGCCTCTACTTCCCAGGAGCGAAGCGGAGCAAGGAGAG
>LZPO01017365.1:136300-139464 GCA_001675575.1 Neotoma lepida | reverse complement strand
TATGTATGTATGGGTGAGTGTGTGTGTGTATGTGTGTGACTGTCAGTGTGTATGTGTGTGTTTGTATATGTATGTGTGTGTGAGTGTGTGTATGTGTGCGAGTCCCCCACTGAATATAATGATATTCACTTGTATGAGCATAGGAGGAGGTTATTCATTTGAGCAAGACTGACTTACATGTGGCTACACTGAGAAAGATGACTCCCTTTCCCCAGCAACCATTAACTGTCTATAGCAGTTCAGGGAGGGGTGAGGCCTCATGACCANGCTCCTTCCGTCCGGGATGTTGGNNGGNCCAGCTTGTGCGGGTAACTGGGGCTGCTGTGAGTCTGTGGGTGCATGGTGGGGGCAACAGCCATGCCATGTCCAGAAAACAGCATTTCACAGCACCCCTTCCCATTCTCTGGCTCTCACATTCTTTCTACCCTCTCTTCTGGGAGCCTTGGAGAAAGGTGATACCGATGCCGTGTTTAGACAGCCCCTTTTTTACTACTGAAAGAAATTAATAAGTTGCATGAGTCTTCTCTTGGCATACATACTTTCTTACACTGAGCAATAAAGCAATTCTAAACTGAGTATGCACCTGAACTCCTTATTACACAAGAGACTCAAACACAGTGTGCATAGAAACGTAATGTGTCATAAATATGTTGCCAATATGCAAGTTAGAGCAAGAAATAATGCACTTCTATTATTAATAATCTTTCCTGTCTGCTGCTTAAGCCCCCCCCCTCCCCAGATAAGTTTTCTCTGTATAACAGCTCTGGCTGTCCTGGAACTCCCTTTGTAGACTAAACTGGCCTCAAAATCTGCCTGCCTCTGCCTCCGGAGTGCTGGGATTAAAGGTGTGGGCATCCACGCCCAGTTTACCCAGTGCAATTTCAAAATCATTTGAGAAATGATTTTACTGACTCATTCTTAGAAAAAAACTGTCCAGAAATAATATGAATCAACATTTTATTTTCTCAACAGATAGTTCTGTTCAAAACAAAACAAAACAAAACAGAGTCCTTCAGAAACAGCTCCCTGGGTTTCCATCCTCCCAATGCAACTTTGGAAGCATCTCCATGGCTTAGTTTTGAGCTCTTGCCTTGCTCCATTTCTCTACACACCTTCCCAAACAAGGGAAGCCTTGCAGATGAAGTGACAGATGTCAGACTGACAGAAGGATGGTTACAATTGAGTGAATGCTATACATTTCACTCTAAGATAAAAAAAAAAAAAGACAGAGAAATTAACCCATTTTCACCCGCCCTTTGGCTTCCACTATGATAATAGACTAACTTTCAGAGAGCTAGAACACACAGGAGCTTAGCGGCTGTTGGAGTATTTGTTCTCTCCTCCTTCACCCTCTCCTCTAACTTAGAGGACTCTTCATGTCCAATGGGATCACTGCTAACAAGTGTATTTGTTCTTATTCTCAATACTGAACAGTCACTATTCACCTGGAAAGACGCAACATCAGGAGTAAGTAATACAGCTGTTCCCCGAAANGGGCAGCACTAGATAGAAATGCTTGCATATATCTTTAGCTGCTCTAGACTCAATGGGAAGGAAGAAACAGACAAGTGTACACTGGCGTGGAAGGCAACATTTGAACCCTGCTACCTATGCTCTCATGAGTCATCGTGGGGAGTTCCAGATTCCTGGTTTCTCAAGAGAGGATACTATTAGGTGCTTGATGGGCTCTGATGGAGGAGTAGCTGAAAGACATCTGTGAAACACCTTGTACCTTNCAGAGCACTGCTCAAGTGCTGAACATTGACCATCACTGGTCAGTCACTGCCAGGGCTCTGAAGAGGGATGGCAGAGTATTGTCATTGCTGTCAGAGAGGAACGAAGTGACTTGTGCTGTTCTCAACCCTTCTCCTCCTAACATGGTCTGCTTGGCTGATGTTCAGAACCACTAGCAGTTGAAAAGAATTCAAGTGACAAATGGGACCAGATTATTTCCACGTGGTCACAGACCTTTTCCTCCACTCCTCGTCTGTTATGAGATCTTTGAATCACNTTTTAGAAGAATATTTGCCAAATGATTTTCCTCATTCAGATGATGGAAAATTTCAAACATACATAAAAGTGGTGAGAAAAGTGTAACAAACTTTCACATACACCAGCTTAACAATTCAAAAATCGAGGTGGATTAGGACTCAGCTAGTGCTATGGTTTGGCAAAGTGTCCTTCTGTTCATGTAACTGAAGGCTCAGTCCTAGGGGACTGGGAGGTAGTAGAGTCTTTAGTGGGCAGGACCTAGTAGAAGGTCNTAAGTTCACTTGAGGAGGACTGTGAACCCTTACCCCTTTCTTTTCTTTTGTACTTTGTAGCCATGAGNTTATGTAATCTTACTCTGACCCCNGACTAGGATGTACAGAGGCAACTGATCATGGAGAGCAGGTGGTTGGAGAAATGTCTCATGTCTCATATAGGCTGCTCATGTGTTCAAATACTTGGTCCCTGCTTGGTAGTGCTGTTTTTGGAAGTTACAGAACTTTGGGGACATAGATTCTTGCTGGAGGAAGGATGTCAGTTGGCGGGGGTGCTTTTAGGGTTTAGAGCTTTGCTCTATATCCAGTTTGCTGTCTTTGCTGCTTTGTGTTGTTGAGATGTGATTTCTCAGCTTCTTGTTCCTGCCACCTGTTGCCATAATTCCCTTGGCATGGAGTCTCCCTCTGTCACAACACTGAAAAGTAACGAATACAAACAAGGACTTCTGAAACTGAGTCGAGGTAAATATTTTCTCTTTATAAGTTGATTATCTCTGGAATTTCACTATGGTAACTACAGCGGGTTGAACTGTGTCCTTTAAACAATAAGCTGACGTCTTAGCCCTCTAGAACCTGTGAATGGAACTTTAACTGGNAATGGGGACTTTACAGAGGTGATTCGAGATGAGTCATGATGGATTAGGGTGGGCCCCCTAAATCTAATCATTGTTTTCCTTGTAAGAAATGCAATGCTATATGGACAGGAAGGGTATGTAAAATGGAGGAAGAGACTGGAGTTATGTTACTACAAGCCAAGGAGTGCTGGGGATTCTGGGAAGTCACCTGATACTCTAAAAACAGTGGAGTTTGGATTTCTTGTCTCTAGAGCTNCAAAAGGATACATTTCTACCGCGTGAAGACATCTAGTTTGTGTTAATTTGCTACAACAGCTCTGAGAAA
>LZPO01017365.1:126300-133800 GCA_001675575.1 Neotoma lepida | reverse complement strand
CACAGCAGTGGTCTCTATACTTAAATCCAGCCATGGGGCAGAGGGAGAGAAGGAAACCATGAGGAAACTACCTGACCAGAGCTAACAACCACCATTTTCCTTCCTCTTCACACAGAATAACTAGCTGAGGTCAGAGTGTGGGAACTAAACAAAAGACTACCAGAATCCCACACATTCTAGCCCAGCTTCTGCCAGCCACTGCAGGAAGGGTGAGTGCCCCAACCTCACAACTGTTCAACAGTTTAATGAAGACTTGGCCTGACATCTTTGCAGGGAACAAACCCCACTGAGAGAGGCTGAATTTTATTCTCTAACAAAATAGAATTTCCCATAAGGCCANTAATCAGCATTAAATGGACCATAAATGATTTTAACTCCTCAATGTAGGCAACTGGATTTGTCCCAAACCTCTGACATGGCAAAGCAAGTTCCTGAGGAAGCTGCGCTGTGGGATGTCTTTCTGTATGTTGTGAATATATGTTGCTCCCATTGGCTAATAAATAAAGCTGCATTGGCCTATGGTAGGGCAGGATGGAGCCAGGCAGGAAAATCCAACAGAGACAGTGAAAGGAGAAAGGAGAGTGGGAGGAGACACCAGCCCACCACCTAAGGAGCAACAAGATGCCAGCAGACTGGTAACGCCATGGCCACATGGCAACATATAGATTAATAGAAATGGGTTGAATTAAGTTATAAGAACTAGTTAATAAGAAGCCTGTGCCATAGACCATACAGTTGGTAATTAATATAAGCCTCTGTGTATGTACTTGGGACCGAGCTGCTGCAGGACTGGGCGAGACACAGGAAAACTTCCAGCTACAATGCTGGGTACCATCAGTGGAAGGTATGTGGAGGGCACAGCCTGCAGGTGGCTGCTGACATAGGCTTGAGGTACCTGTTAGGAGAAGNTCCTTTACTCAGATACCGCAAAGGATGGGCCTACTCACCCAGTACCACCCAGAAGCAAACAGGGCCATCCAGCTTGCTTTGCCGGCTTGGGGTGATTCACGTTCACACTCAAAAATAACCACGATTCTATAAGTAAAATAACACTAAAAATTCCATGTTTTTATATACATCATAGGCAAATTCTATCTTTGAATATAGAAATGAAAAACTGTTTGTTTTTCTTGGTTAACACTCTCTAAGATCTCTCTTTTGAGGATAGAAATTTCAAGGAAAAGTCACTTGTTACTAAAATATTAAAAATATTTTACTGTTGAGTTCTCAAGACTGCATGACATCATACCAAACCTAACTCAGGCAGGTCCTTCACTGTTTTGTCTTTACAGAATTAAGTTTACAAGTAGACTGTGGGACTGAAGACTTTCAGCTGTTTTCAAATACAGTGTAAGTTGACATATAAAAAGGACTGAATTTATTCTTTATTGATTTCAGATAGAGTGATAATAATGGTGACTGTAAAGAGACAATTACTATTTTATTGGATGAGCTGATGTCCTCTAAGTACACTTACTGTATCAATCATTATCCTAAGGGTTTTAAATACACTTTCCTGTCAATCTCCATGTGATAGATAATCTTTACTAACACATGGATGGGACTTAGAATCACCATGGAAACACGCGTCTGGACTTCTCTATGAAGGATTAAAAGGGAGAGGAGTGCCCACCCGGAATGTGGGCAGTGCCATCCCTCCCCCTGGGGTCCAGTATTGAATANAGAAATGGCAACAAGCACAACACCAGCATCCATAGTCTCCTGACTATAGAGACTATAGACACAATGTGACCAGCTCCCTCATGCTTCTGCCAGTGTGACTTCTCTACTAGGACTAGACCCCCAAACTGGGTCAAAATAAGGCCCTCCTCCTCTTCCTCCTCTTCCTTCTTGTTTTTTGTGACAGGGTTTCTCTATACAGTCCTGGCTGTCCTGGAACTCACTCTGTAGACCAGGCTGACCTTGACCTCAGATATCCGCCTGACACTGCCTCCTGAGTGCTGGGATTAAAGGCATGCGTGCCCCGCCTCCCCGCCCCCTGCAGCCTTTCTACTTTGTCCTTTTTTTCTAGTTATTTTATCAATGGAACAAGAAAAGTGACACACTTCACAACTTTATGCCATTTTTATTTTTCCTAGTTCTAGTTCTAGTTTTGCAGATGAAAGAAACCCTAAATCTCAGAGATGTGTGTTTCATGAGGTCAAACAACTTCAGAGAAGCAAAGGAAGTGTCCCAAACAGGAAGTTGATGGTTATATGACAGGTAGCTCAGTGCAACATTGTATGAACTTGGAATGGGCTGCTCCCCAGAGAGTAAGTCTTATAGGCATGGACCACTGAAGTGAGAACTCAGGGTACACTTGTAACATTGGCCGGTCACCCCTTCATGCCCCTGGTGATGAATTAATATTTTATTACATGGAGCTACTTGGCATCAATATGGTTTTCTAACTTTTAACAGATTCTATAGTTATATTTTCATCTTTGTCAGGAAGTTATATGTCATTCAAAAGCCTGAAGAAGAAATCACTGTCATTATAGGTGACATTCAGATTTCCGTCTAAAGAGAAAGCTTGGTTCTGAATACCAGTCCTGAAACTACTTCCTNTCTTCTTGGAAGTGGGTGGTTAGAGGTGTCTTCCCTGGTGTTTCTGTTCCAAAGCCAAGAAGTTCATCAGTCAGGCTGATGCTACATGGTGTCTGCATCTCATACGACTCTTAGTCAGAATGTGAGGCAAGGCTCCAGCGTGTCAGTGAGACCAGAGGGGACCATGGCCCTGAAAATCCAGGTGAGACTCTCTAGGTCCCTGAGTCACCTCAGGGGCCTCAGCAAGGGGCCTCATCCCATACTCAGTTCCTCCGTGCTGCAAGTACAGAGTCTCCTAAGCATCTTTTGTCTCAGAAGCATCTATGAAGAAGTGAAATGTTAGATTTTTCTTAAAGACTTCATTTTTTTTCTTTCTTTTTCTCCTTTTCTTCATTTACTTAAATATCAGGACACAATTCAAGCCCTACCACACATGATGAACCTTTCNAAACAGANGAAGAGGAAGATAATATGCTAAGTTCACTCGACAGCCTTGAATCATTGAAACGAGACCCTTGATCAAGTTTCTAGAAACTCTAGAATAGTGGCTGCAACCCCCCTTCTAATATGCTGGGGGAGGCAACATCAGAATGCTATCTCTCTGTACTTCCGTATCTTAGTTCTCAGACAAGCATTCATCATGAGCCTCTCACACTGTCCAAGTCTCACACATTACAGTCTGTGGTTCCCACTTAATTACATGTGCTAAGTGAGCGGGATCTGGAGAGAAGCGCAGACAGAAGAACAGCTTCTTCTTCCCCTCCCAAGAAGACAGAAGTCCTAGGGGTACAACAGCTCTGCCAGTTAACACAGTCATGTGGGAAATGTATATCTATCTACCAGGATGACAGAGAAAGGGCCTAAAGGAAAGGAGCACCAGACGATGACTGTGGACCTCAAAAATTTCATAACATTTTAAACAATTTATTTATTTTTTATTTTTATTTTTTGGCTTTTTGAGACAGGGTTTCTGTGTGTAGTCTTGGCTGTCCTGGAACTCACTCTGTAGACCAGGCTGGCCTCGAACTTACAGAGAGCCACCTGCCTCTGCCTCCTGAGTGCTGGGATTAAAGGTGTGCGCCACCACTGCCTGGCAACAATTTATTTTTAGTTGTATGCATCTATGTTTTTCTGTGTGGAGGTATGTGCAAGAGAGTGTTGGTATACAAAGAGCAATTGCGCGGATGGGTAAGTGCAATGGAGAAAAAGTAGGGCAAGGAGGCCCTGTCTAAATGGAGTGGTTGGTCTGGGAAGGTTTTCTTCAGGAACAAAGAAATTGGGTAAGCAGTGGTCCTGTGACAGTCACCAGGAANAGGCTTCTAGACAAAGCAGAAGAGCCCTCCACAGCAAGGATGGCAGGCATGAACACAAGAATGCTGAGTGTTCTGGGCAACACAGTGGGGATGCTGTGATTGGCTGTGATGGAACGGGGTCCTACCTTGGGGTACTAGCATGTATGTGAAGGGATGCTATTATGGCATACATTTATACATGGTCTTTGCCCCATTTTCCCAGGCAGAACTCCTAGAACCCGTGTAGAGAAGAGTGTTGGGAAAAATCTTTTGTTCTAATGATTGGTTCTTGAGTCCACTTCTTGACACTGAACTTCTAAATTCCTTGGATTCCTCTGAGTGACTGAATCTTTTGTTTTAATGAGGCAACTCTTGGTAGACTCCTGGAGAGCCTCAGGATGGGGGCTGGTTGTCAGGAGAACTAAGCATGTGATCAGAGTTGGACTTTTTAGGTCCATCTCCCAGAACTGTGGTAAGGTAAGGACTGAAGCCTGGANTGATGACCAATAGCACTGATGTAATCCACATGTCTACTTAATGAAGCCTCCACAAATCCCCCAAAGGTAATTGCACATGAAGAGATTTCTGGGAGGTGGCATGCCCAGAGAGGGTACAAAAGCTCCCTGCCACTTCCCATGAATGTTGCCTTATCATCTCTTCCATCTGGTTTTTCAACCTTTATAATAAACTGGCCAATGTTCCAGAGTATTTCCCTAAGTTCTGTGACAGGATGTAGCTAATTAATCAAACTCAAAGTAGGGGTCACAGGAATCCCCAATTTATGCCTAGTCAGACAGACATCTAGCTGGCACCCTAGTGACTGACAGCTGATAGAAGAGTAGTGCTGGGACTGAGCAACAACCTTGGGTCATTATACTATTTCCCGAGCCAGAATGGAGTTAAATTATAGAATATTCAGGCGTCTGGTGGACAGCTGGCTGTTGGTTTGCCAGACATTCCCACATAGCTCAACTCTCAGAGGTGAAGTATTCCATGCTGAGGATAAAATTGGGTTATCTATCACTTAGAGGAGCACTTAATAAATCTAGGCAGATGTCCCAGGGGTGTTTGTCAGGGGTGGTATTTGGACCCACTGTAAAGGGAAACCACAAGCCAAGTTCAATAGCAGTTATAGGAGGTGTGAGTGTAGGAACAAAAGAGGGATGGAACTGCTTCTAAAACCCAAAGCAGAGGCAAAACCAACCCACCAAACAAAAAGCTTCGTTTTAAATATGTAAAAAAAAAAAAAAACCTTAATTTTTTATTTAGCAAAGTCACTGTACTGTAATTAACCCACAAACAAAAACATCTCACAGATGGACTAAGGAAGCCATTCAAACACACCTTTGCCCAGTCCCGAACCCTGTACGTCTCAAGGACGTTCTATATGGTTAGAATGGCTATTCTGAAGCCATGGAGCTCCACTTAAGGGTTTTTTGTTTGTTTGGTTTTGGTTTTTCTGAGACAGGGTTTCTCTGTGTAGCCCTGGCTGTCCTGGAGCTCACTTTGTAGACCAGGCTTGGCCTCAGACTCCCAGAGATCTGCCTGCCTCTGCCTCCCAGAGTGATTGGATTAAAGGTGTGCGCCACCACTGCAAGCTCACTTCAGGTCCTATATTTTGACTATCAGTTACACTTTTATGTATTTGAAAAAAGAAAACCATGAGAATTGAAACCAGAAAAAAAACCAAAGCTTTATCTCCTCTTTCATGGGTCATGTGTTCTTTTGCCTGCATTCTGTCCTTCCTCATCAACTAATATTACCTTTTCTTGGTCTCCTTTCTAAATGTTATACTTACAGCTATTTACATATATGCCTGTACATCTATAGGCTGGGATCCACACAGGAGAGGCAGAACGTGCAGTTTGTTTTGAGTTTGGGTCACTCACTTAATGTTACGCTTTCCACATTCATCCATTTTTCCTATAAATTTCATGATTTCATTTTTCTTTACAGATGAGTAGTATTCCATTTTGTATACGTAGCATGTGGTGATGTATTATGTCCCCCAATTTACTGTGTCCCCCAATAAAATTTATCTGAGGCTCAAAGGAAAAGGCCAGCCACTATAATAAACATAGAAGTCAGGCAATGGTAGCACACGCCTTTAATCCTATCATTCAGGAGGCAGGGATCTGTTGGTATCTCTGTGAGTTCTCGGCCATACTGGGAACAGAGCCAGGTGTGATGGCACACACCTTAAATTCCAACACTAGTTAACCATAGAGGTCTGGAGGTATGTACAGACAGACAGGAAGTGACAGAGCTGGGCAGGAAGAGGAAGTGATGTAGCTAGACAGAGAGTAAATGAGATAGCAGAACAGAAAGGCATATAGGCATGGGTATACAGGAAGTAGGTCTCTTGGGAAGCTGTGGAGTTGATGAGATGAGGTTAGCTGTGGCTTTTCCTATTCCTCTGATCTCTCAGGCTATAACCCCAATTTCTGGCTCTGTGTTTTTTATTTAATAAGACCCTTTAAGATTTGTGTTACAGTAGCACATTTTTGTTAGCCATTAACTTGTTGGTGGACATCTGGGTTGGTTCTATTTCCTTGCTACCATGAATAGAGTAGTGATAAGCATGGATCTATAAAAATCATTATGGTAGAGTATGGGGCTGTCTAGATATATGCCCAGGAGTAGAATTGCTGGGTCATATGGTAGTGTGATTTTTAATTATTTTGAGAAACCTCCCAATTGATGTCCACAACGATGAATCTAGGTTCCTCTTCCCTCACATCCTCTCCAGTGATTGTTTTTTGGTTAGATTTCTTGGTGATAACCATTCTCTTTTTTCCCCTTTTTAAAAATTATTTTTCATTAAGCAATTTTCTATTCATTTTAGATACCAACCACAGATCCCCCTCTCTTTCCTCCTCCTACCCCTCCAGCCTTACCCCACCCCCAACACTCTCCCCATTCCCTCCTCTAATAAGGTGAGGCCTCCCATGGGAAGTCAGCAGAGCCTGGTCCATTCAGTAGAAGCAGGTCCAAGCCCCTCCCCCTGCATCAAGGGTGCGCAAGGTGTCCCACGAGAGGTAGTGGGCTCCAAAAAGCCAGCTCGTGCGCAGGGATGGATCCCAATCTCACTGCCAGGGGGCCCCTTATGCAGATCAAGCTACACAACTGTCTCGCTTATGCAGAGGGCCTAGTCCAGTCCCATGGAGGCTCCACAGCTGTGGAGCCTAAACTCTAAACTTCATGAGTTCCCACTAGTTTGGTTTGGTTGTCTCTGTAGGTTTCCCCATCATGATCTTGATGCCTCTTGCTCATAGAATCCCTCTTCCCTCTCTTTGACTGGACTCCTGGAACTCGGCCTGGTGCTTGGCTGTGGATCTCTGCATCTGCTTCCATCAGTTACTGGATGAAAGCTCTATGATGACAGTTAGGGTATTTCAATCTGATTACCGGGGTAGGCCAGCTCAGGCACCCCCTCCACTACTGCTAGTAGTCTAAACTGGGGTCATCCTTGTGGATTCCTGGGGACTTCCCTAGCATGGTTTCTAGCTATCCCCATGATGTCTCCCTCTATGATAACCATTCTCAATGGGGTGAGGTTGCATGTCAAAGTAGTTTTAATTTGCATTTCTCTTATAATTGGGGATGCTGAACACTTCCCAAAATAGTTATTGGCCATTTGTAGTTTCTTTTTTTTTTTTTT
>LZPO01017365.1:114653-125621 GCA_001675575.1 Neotoma lepida | reverse complement strand
CTATGTAGCCTAGGTTGGACTGGACTCAAACTTACAGAGATCTACCTGCCTCTGCCTCCCGAGTGCTAGGACTAAAGATGTACATGACCACATCTAGCTTAGTCCTTTTTTTTGTAACTATGGTTATACACTAGATGTTCAGGGCTGCTCATTTCAGCCTGTCCAGTGGTGAGGATTTTATTTTTAGCNGTCATAGACCAAGAGGCAAAACATCAAAAGCAATGACTTGGGCCCTCAAGCATCACAAATGTATCTTTGTGTACAAGGAAGACACCAGTAGAAACACTAACACGGAAAGGGGGAGGCTCACCAAACCTCAATGACAGACAAAGAACTATAGGCAATTAAGGAGTGCTGGGCCCAGTAAGAAATTGTCCTCTCTAGGGAAGAACACAGCCATCGGTTATCCAACACTGAATGGTCAGCTCTGAAAACATGTAAACAAGTAACAACATTGTATGGACTGAGCAGGTTGATTTCATGTATTTAGGAGATTGTATGCATGTATGTATGTATGTATGTATGTATGTACCAACAAAGAAAAAGAGGCCATTAATTTGAAAGAGAGCATGGGGGTGAGGGGTTACTTGGGAGGCTTTGGAGGGAGAAAAGGAAGGGGAAATTAAATAACTGTATTAAAATCTCAAAAAAAAATACTAAAAAAAAATCTTAGCTTTGTTTTTGTCTTTCAATAAAATGAAACACTGTAACCATACAGTAGAATACTATTCACTTCTGGACAGTGCACACCTTTAATCCCAGCACTCAGGAGGCAGAGCCAGGCAGATCTCTGTGAGTTTGAGGCCAGCTTGGTCTACAAAGCGAGTTCCAACACAGCCAGGGTTACACTGAGACACCCTGTCTCAACCCCCACCCCCCAAAAAAAGCCCAAATAACAAAACCAAAAACTAACAGAAAGGATTAAAGATTAAAACAATATTGAAGTGCTCAAAATAATTATGCTGAGTGAAGGAACCAGGCACAGTGGAAAGCCTACTTATGAGTCCATTCATACAAGATTCAAAAATCGTGAATTTGTAGTGACAGCAAGTAGAGTAGTGGGTGTCTGAGGAAAGGACTGGGGACAAAGAGAACAGAAAGGATCACAGTGACAGGCTCACTACCACGAGGGTATAAAGGGGATGCTCATTATCCTCATTATGAAAATGACTTCAACGACTGCACATATGTCAAAACGCATCCGATTGCACTTTAAGCCTGGGGAAAGACAATAAATAGGCAAAGTCCTTAATGAAAGCCTATTTAATCAGGGAGATGTGTAACACAGACTTCAATAATGTCTGAGACACAGATGTCTTGTGAACATCTGTAGGAACAGCGTAGTATCCTACCTTCTGGACTTTCCGATAGTAAGGAGTGNCCCTGCCCAGAGTTCTACCTTCTTTTCCAGCCACCGCTGGATGCAGAAACCCTGAAGAGCTAAAGAAGCTCCCTGCGCGCTGTGAGGCTCAGCCCTGGTTCCAACCTGCACTAATGGCACTNTAAATGCAAGGCGACATTGAACTATATTGAGTCCTCATGGGGAAGGCCCTGTTCCCTGGCATCAGGGCCCCATCCACATGTCCACTGCGACAATCTAGTCCTAGCCTCCAAAGTCTAAAGGTGACATGTAGCAGTGTGGTTTATACTTGGGTAAACAGATCCTGGAAGAGGCCCTGGGGCCGTCTACATGGAGGAATCTGGAGGCCCCTATACATGAGCCAGGGTCTACAGTAGGCATGGGGCATGCATGAAGGCAGGGGACAGAACAGAGACACAAGCCCTTCTGAAGAAAGGAATTATATACATTATTTAAATATTGTTAAATATAAGTATATAATCTATGGCGTATTACAGGTTTATCAGTTATGAATGACACATACTGATATATCAATTGATATGATAATATTCTGAATACCAATATTAATTTTGATAGGACAGAGTACAAATCATTGAAATCTAGTAAGCTTTAGTTGCTTCCTTGGTGGAGAGAGAGAGAGACAGAGACAGAGAGAGAGAGAGAGAGAGAAAGAGAGAGAAAGATTTTCTGATTTTCCTGCTTTTCTCACAGGCTACAACAAAGAATGAATAAAACCATGCATTTGAAAGCTTTAAGAAACTGAATCTATCCCTCACAATACACAGGGATGACCATAACTGCTCTTGTGAAGTATGATCTGAGTCCTAAGCCAAGTTCTTGGTTTCACACTGAGTGAGGACTGGACAACTTGATCCATGTCAGAAAAACCGTGCCCCAGCAGCTTCCTCCTGTTTAATTTGATCACCACAGTCGTGATCTGAAAACCATTCCTTTCGACAGTTCTGTAGAAGAGGTCACGTACAATGGCAGGAAGCACTGCCTCCTTTGGACTGTATAGCCCAAGGTCATGGGCAGAGCAAATATCACTACAGTTCTGTTTAATACAAGGGTGAGGATATAGAACTGTGGATTCATTCGAAGTAAGTATATAGATAAGGGATAGATTTGGAAAATAAAAAATATTACCAACTACTAGTCATATCTAAGGGTTTTACCCCACTTCAAAAGTCTGGCCCTGAGTCCTATTCTTAGAAAAAGCAAACATTGGTCATCTAAGCCATCACTGATGGAAATGGGGGGTCTCAAAGTGAACTGAGCTTCTTGCAATTGAGACGCAGCAATTACAACAACTAAGTGGGTTTGGGGGAACATATCTGCTGACTCCCAGAGCTCCACAAAGCCCCTGAGATTTCTTCTAGACTCTTCTGAGTAATACAATTGTGTATACCATGGCCAAAAGTTCTGCTAAAATCATATATTAACATTAGGTAAAGCCAAGACACCTTTCTTTTCCCTTTTTTGTATATATGTGTGTGTACATGTTCATGTATATTCATATGTGTGTAGATGCATGTGCGCATGTGTGCATGAATACAGAATGCTAAAGATCTTATTTGCTCATATGTGGCCCCCCTCAGCATCTCTGTTGTGTAACAGTTTCTTCTGATGCTGAAACATTTCATCCTGCAGGGAAGCTCCTTATGCAGGAAGGTAAGTAACTCAAAACAACTTCAGGAAGTTGTTCCCCCAAACCCACTTAGTTGTTGTAATTGCTGCGTCTCAATTGCAAGAACCTCAGTTCACTTTGAGACCCCCCATTTCCATCAGTGATGGCTTAGATGACCAATGTTTGCTTTTTCTAAGAATAGGACTCAGGGCCAGACTTTTGAAGTTCACCTCAACCTATGCAGCTGCCTGCAGGCTGTGCAGTGTGCTCTAGGTCCCCAGCTTTTGTGAGCTGTCACCCATGTTGGGGTGAGCTTTGGTGATGCAGCTGTTGTCTTTGAGTCATTTCTGCACCTGTGAGTAACCCCTAACCCACACTTCTGTAAGTAACCCCAGTAAAACTTAGGCTTACCAGGTTAGAATTTGGTGATATCTGTACTTTGATCTGTCATGGGCTCCCTATCTGGGGTAAGTAAATATGTGTGTTGCACACCCCAGGAAAAGTTTTGTTACACAACAATGTCCATGGTGTGGCCCTAGCCTTCAAAGTCTGAGGGTGGCACTAACACTGTAGTCTATACTTGGACACACAGATCACGGAAGAGGGGAAAGGCTGTCTACAGGGAGGATTCTGGAGGCTGGCATACACTATGTAGACACTATGTAGAAGGTGGGTCCGAGCACCTGTAAAGGTAGGGAGTGGAACAGAAGTCAAGCCAGGGTGTGAGAGTGGCGGGTATGGAGGGCAGTANTGGTCAGCTCTGACAGGACAAAGGGAGCACAGGGCACTTGCTGCTGGCAGTAACCCACACAGCTGCTTTACTGTGGCCCCTGAGCAAGTCCCATGGTAAAGNCTGGCCTGCACAGGGTGAAAGCATCTTCCTGTCAGAAGGGCGGTAGGTGGTGGTGGTGGTGGAGACACGATTATTATGTCATTGGGAGGCAAATGGAATGTTTTCACCAGAAATGAAATCTTTCTTAGTCACCAGGACTGAAGGTTTAAGGAAGGAGTACAAAGTCCAAGAGTTGAAAGTAAAGATTAACTAGTTGTTTTGGAAAGAGCAGAGAAGCGAAACAGCCTTGTCTACAGTAGATACCCCGTGCAAGGAAGAGTTCAGGACTGTGGCGTACCAAAGCAGGAAAGGCCCCTTCCCTCCCAGCACCCTCTGCAGCAAAAGATAGTAACTTGGCAGAAGGGAAATGTCAGAAGTGTCTCCAGGGACACACTCAGGTGCAAACTAGGTGCTGCTTGAGTCAATGCATCCGGTGGAGGGGACCTGGCTCCTCTCTGAAGGACTTCCATGGCTCTGGCAGGCCTTGCCCTTCTCTCCCATTCCCTCTGCCTTGTTAAAAACCATTAGATCACATTCCTAAAGCTAGTTCCCAAGGTCTAGTCCTTTATTTGGCCNCTNCNTCCTCCTGAAGCTGACTACTAAGGTCCAGCTATCAAAGTATTGAAGNCCAGCAATCAAAAGCCCCTTTGGCTCACCTAATTAACATGCCCAATTAAAATTAAATACCTCTTCCTAACACAGGGTTTCCCCTTGTTCCTTTATAAACTGACATTTGCCTATGGGCCACATCTGTCTCCCTTCTATCCAGAGGCAGTCTCCTGTTTTTGTCTCTTAATTCCATNCCTTCTGTCCCTCTGGGGCAAATAAATCTTGGTGCTGAGAACTTGGTCATGGGAGTCCTGGGGGGACCCTTTTCCGTTCACTCTCCGCCCCCCACCCCAGCTCTCCCGGGAGAGCTTCTGACTCAGTTCTGTAGTGCAATGGTAACACCAGCTGGTCACAAAGCATGCTGAGTGAGTCATGTGAACTGAAAGACTAACAGAAACCACCCATACACGTGACCTGGGGAGCACAATGAAGAGAACTAGCAAGAGGGGCACAGGGAGATAAANCTAAGATAAAACACAATGACAGAGGTGTATGAAAATAAGGTAACTTTGTGTAGTAACTTAAAANTTAATTAAAAATCAAAGACCAACAACANGAGAAAGAAATCACCTTAAAAAATATAAGGGCAGTTTATAAAAACTAGCTGAGGACTCTGAACTCTNAGAAGCTGTGATCGTCTGTATAAGATATGCAGGAGACTGGGTCCTCCAACAGTCCCTCATGGGGGAGGGAGGGGCTCAGGAGGCCCCGCCTCTCCCTGATGCTGTATAGGTTGCTGGGGAGACATTTTCTTCAGTGGTGTAGTCCCTGGTAAGTTGTCCATGTTCCTGTAAGTAGCCCTTTACTTTGCTCCTATAAGTAACCCCGATAAAACTCATTGGGTCACCAAAAACCAAACCTAAACAAAAATGACTTGAAAGTAGAAGGTGNGACAAGGAAGAGAATGAGCAGGGTGGGAGGGGAATGAGAATGGGGCGTGAACTTGACCAAAGTATATACATGCATGAAAATGTGCATGCATATATATGCATGAAAATGTCACAATGAAATTGCTCTACTTTTAACATATTAATAAACTTGTAAAAAATGAGCCAGCAAGATAGCTAGCTTTGTGGGTAAAGGAGCCTGCTGCCCAGTCTGTTGACCTGAGTTTCATCCCAGGAACCTAAATGATGGTTCCCTGACTTCCACATGTGTGCAATAACATATAAAATAAGTAGAAATGTAATAAAAGGTGATTTTAAAAATCTTTTGAGAAAGCTAGCAAAGGACATAAAAAGAGGAATTTTTTTTCTAGATGAATTTAGCTTTTTTCTACAATGTTAATTTTTTTTCTTTCTACTCACTAAACCTTGGCTTTAGAATATAAAGAATTCTTAAGTGTATATATAGGGGGTGGGTGGAGCTATGGCTCAGTGGTTTGGGGCACAGGCTGCTGTTGCAGAAGACCCAGGTTCAATGCCCAGTACCCATATGATGTAACTCCAGTTTCAGGGGATCTGACAAGCTCTTCNGGCCTCCAGAGTCACCGGGCACACATGTGGTACACATAAATACATGTAGGCAGAGCANGCATACACATACAATAATAGTAAAAAAATTTAATGTGTATTATGTTGCTATCACCAGGGAAGTAAATCCTTGTGTTCTGGGAATTTTATGTGCCTAGTCTCAACCCTCAGAACAAATCTACAAGCTCAACCTTATGCTATTATGACATCCATTCTACAGGTGAAGCGGCTAAAGGTCAATGAGATTAAATAATATGGGGGATGATAGAGTTAGTGTGGACCCTGGTTTGTCCAGGTGATGGCACTTCCTGCTACGAATTAGTAACTTGCCTTATGTCAGAGAAAAGTTAAGAATGATCGTATNGCTCTCACACAGAAAAGACAGCTTTGTAAAGCTGGCTTTCCCAAGGCAAAGGGACCAAGCTCAGACAACTGCAGCAGCCCATCTCTCCAACAGAAACAGGCACACTAAGTCCTAAGAGACCTGAAACACACCTCAGTCAAGGTCAGCATCATTAGTTCAGGATACATCCTATCAGACTTTTTCTACATGTATGTAAACATATTCTAAAACTACGTAGTAGCCAATACAGCAAAATGGTGACATATTGTATTTAGTAACCTGCTGTTTTTGCTTGTTTGTTTGAGACAGGGGCTTATTATTTATCTTGGGGTGGCCTGAACCTGTTATATAGCACAGGCTGTCTTCAAACTCATGACCCTCCTNCCTCAAACACCCCAATGCTAGAATTACAAGAGTGTTCAACAATACTGGATGGTAACCTTGCTTTTCCTTGAACAATGTGATTGGGATACTTGTCACACCTACACAGCATTTCATTTGATACTTGGTCACACTTGATTTGATACTTGGTATCTGGGCTGCGATTGTTTGCTTTTATTAATATAAACAGCGCTGCCTGCCAGGCATAGTGGTGTATGCCCTTAATCCCAGCACTTGGGAGGCAGAGGCAGGTGGATCTCTGTGAGTTTGAGACCAGCCTGGTCTACATAGTAGATTCCAGGAAAGCTAGAGCTACATAGTGATACCCTGTCTTGAAAAAACTAANTAAATAAATAAAAGAAGGGGTGTTTTACTGCACACACAGACACATGCATAATTATTTCCTTGGGATAAACTAATAAAGAGCATGACACTTAACCTGGCAAGGATTGTTAAAATACCTCCAGAAAGGGCTTCCCCCTGTCCTTGTATGCAAATCTGCATCTCTCCTCTCCCAATGACTAGATGTTTTNAGTCACTTAAGCTTTACCAAGACAATAGACACTATTTAACCTGCTTACTTGATGAGAAGGAATCATTTCTTCCTGTCACTTTGNATTCTCTCCTGTGAAACTTAGTTTCAAATTGGCATATAAGCTAATGAGTCCAGCAGGGTAAACTAGTTGCCCTCCCAGAAAACCACCAAATCTCTCTGTAGGTAAGCAGCTAGAAACATTGATGGAGGGGCTTAGTAGGCCAAGACACCTCTTTTCTCCTTACTACAACTATGAGAAGTAGGTGATGTACAAAATGTCAGATCCAAGATCCGGTTTCTATAGCAAGTGACCTTGCTTATGATGGCTGTAGAAATACTATATGGGATGGGTTTACAGTTTCAATTTGTTCTTCAACAGGGATGGAAGGGGACTTCTGAGTTGTATTCACATAGTGTTATGAGCTGGACTNTATCTCCACATATGTTGAAGTTACCTCAAACTGTGACTGTATTAGGAAATAGGTTCTTTAAAAAGGTAATTAAGTTAAAACAAAGTTACTTTGTGATCCCTAGTTCAATATGACCATATTTAGATGTGAAGGATGTTAGGCCATTGCATTAGTTAGTTTTCTATTGCTGTGATGAAATACAATGACCAAGGAAACTTACAGAAGGAAATGTTTATTAGGGCTGATGGTTCCAGAGGATGAGTCCAGCGTGATGGGGCAGGGGCCTGGTGGCAGCAGCAGGCAGCTGAGAGCTCATATCCATAACAGCAGGCACTATGCAGTGAACTGAAAGTGGTACAAGGCTTTAAGCTTTCAAAGCTGCCTCCAGTGGCATACTTCCTCCAGCAAGACTGTACCTCCTAAACCTCCCCAAACAGTACCACAAATTGGGGATTGTTAGGGATTCTATTGCTGTGAAGAGACAACATGACCACGGCAACTCTTATAAAGGAAAATGTTTAAGTGGGGCTGGCTTACAGGTTCAGAAGTTTAGNCCATTGTCGTCATGGTGGGAAAGATGGCAGTAGGCAGGCAGACACGGTGCTGGATAGGTAGCTAAGAGTTCTACATCCAGATTGGTANGCAGCAGGAAAGAGACTAAGCCTGGCTTAGTCTTCTGAAACCCCAAAGTCCACCTCCACTGACACATTTCCTCCAACAAGGCCATANCTACTCCAAGAAGACCATACCTCCTAATGCCACTCCTTAAGCATTAAAATATATGAGCCCTATTGAATATGGGGCTATTCCTATTCAAACCATCACAGGGAACAAGTTTTCAAATACTTAAACCTATAGGGAGCATTTCCCATTCAAGTCATCACAGTCATGGACACACACAGGGAGAACCATATGAACACCCTCAAAGAAGGATGGCCACCTACAAGCCAAGGAGTCAGGCCTCAGGAAAAAGAAAAAAAAAAAACAACTTTACTGACACCTTGATTTTGGAGAACTGTGAGAAAATACCTTTCTGTTGCTTAAGCCACCCAGCTCGTAGTATTTTGTTACAGCAGCCCTGGCCAAAAAATACACACTGTACTCCACAAATGACTAAGGAAAAGTCAACTATCAAGTTCACAGAAAAGACAAGAGAAGCAATTATCATTTTAGGTGNTGCTGCCAGACAGGGACAACAATACGTTAATGTTTACTATTCTGTGGAGGTCACATCTGTGTTTCCAGATGTGCCACAAGGCGACAACAGTGCCATCAATTTGCTCATCAGTCTCATGACAGCCAAACTCAAGCAATGAATTCTAACTTTCTTCTGGAAGCTTTTCCTCTTGGGCTGTTTTATTTTGTTTATTGCATATAAATTTTGGACTCACCAAAATAGGATAAGTAATGAAATTTCTGTCTGAATTTGTCAAATATTAATGGACTGGACATTCATTGTTAATATATATAATGGAGTTTTTTGTCTGAATCTCAAATGTTAATGGACTAGATATTGTTAATGTAATTCTTGACTGTATATATTGCATATACTTATTGGATATAGTTTTTCTTGTATTTGTTATAAGCTTTTTTTATTATTTTAGACAAAAAGGGGAAATGTAGTGATATATTATGTCCCCCAAAATATTGTGTACCCTAATAAAAAAAAGTGTTTGTCACTTGACCAAGGTTAAGTTATGAACTCATGCTTTCCCTTGAAGGAAAATGAAAACCAACTGTCATTTTATTGGTGTGTGTGTGTGGGGGGGGGATCTGTGTTAATATACAATCTACAAGGAACTTTTTGAAAACCTGAGCCATTTGAGAATGGAAGGGAGGGCTGAAGGTTGAAGCCAGGAAGCTGAGAAAGGTTCTCCAGTGTAGAGGTCCAACTCATCTCCAATGAGAAGATGGACTGCAGTTCTCCACACAGGAGGTCCCAGAGACAGAAAGACGAAGACCTACCCCACAGTACATCGGAACCAGAAGCAGTGGTGCAGAGTATAACATATATTAATTTGGAAGTCAGAAGATTTTCTATGGCCAAATATTCATGATATGAAACTTGCTACTAAGAGCAAAATAATGTATTCTGGGAGGGTTTTCACAATCATTGGTTCACTACTTTTTACCTTTTGTATGANTGAACTAAAACCTTAAGAAAGGTAATCTATTTTTTTTTGAGGGGTTGGAGGGCAACTTTTAAAGAGTAATGAAATGAAAAGCAATTATGGTGGGTTGAAAGAAAATGGTCCCCAAAGGGAGTGGTACTATTAGGAGGTGTGGCCTTATTTGAGGAAGTGCGTCACTGTGGGGGCGGGAGGGCTTTGAGGTCTCTTTGTTCAAGCTTCCCTCAGTGTGACTGTCAGTTGACTTCCTCTTGCCTCTGAGTCAAAGATGTGGGAATCTCAGCTNCAGCACCACNTCTGCCTGCANGCTGCTATGCTCCCCACCATGATGATAATAGACTGAATCTCTGAAACTGTAAGTGAGCCACCTCAATTAAATGTTTTCATTATAAGAGCTGCTGTGGTCATGGTGTCTTTTCACAGCAATAGAAAACCTTAAGTAAGACAGCAGCCTACCAGTGCTCCCTAACCAGTCTCTCANGTTGTAACACATTCACCAAATGGATGAGGTATAAAGTTGGGTTCTGCTCTTGATATATCCTAGGCATTGGCATTTTTGTGTGTAAAATGCAGAAATTCTACTAGACAATCACTTTTAAGTTCTTGGATGGCTGTGTCAACAAGGCTGGCTTTTAACTCAGGGTGATTCTCCTTCCTCTGCCTCTGGAATGCTGGGAGTAAAGGTGTGGACCATTGTACCTGGCTGAACTTTTAAGTCTGCTTTTACTTTAAAGGGCTATGATACTCAAAGAGGCTAAATGGGAGCCTGGAATGATGGCATACACCTATAATCTCAGCCTCTGGGAGAACTACCTTGAAGTTGAGGTCAGCCTGGGCTATACAGAAAGACCCTGTTTCAAATAACTTTTTTTTAAAAGGAACTAAATGGGCTGGGGGTGTAATACAGCATGTGTTTAGCATATGTGAACTCCTGGATTCAATCCCAGCACCAAAACAAAACAACACTACCAATCACTATGATCCCATGTCCAAATAAAAAGACATTTATTTAGAAAGGCTTTGGTGGTAATTAAATAAAATAATCATAAAAAAACCTGATAAAGGATTATGTACCAACCACTATGGCTTCAGAACTTTATATCTATGGATATTTTATTAAATTTAACATTTTATTATTTTAAAATAGCATAGCATACAATTCTTTCTGATGCCTGAATTTTCTGGTGTTGAATGGTTTGAATGAGAGCTTTAGTGAGGAAATTGTATCATTTAAACCAATTTTGTTATGTTGCTTATCTGGAAAGCTACT
>LZPO01017365.1:102919-114383 GCA_001675575.1 Neotoma lepida | reverse complement strand
CAGGAGTATAACGCTGGCAGTGTACCAGAAAGGAGGTGTCTCTATGAAACCATCTGGGGGGCAGCTTCTTATATCCTGGAATATTATAGGAAGATGATGTCNAAGTAAAGAGCCCTCCTTGGCCCAAGGTAAGAACAAGGTANAGTACTNGTGACATGGAACAGAACACAAGAGAACTTGCTTGGAGTGGTTTACTGGAGTCCCATTCTGGGACCAGCTAGATGGTTNTCTCTGACCTCTGACACATGTGCTGTGGCAAGCATGCCTTTTTCACCACACACCCCCAAATAAAATAAAGAATAAAAGAAACCCCAGTCTGTAGGATCATGCGTCTCACAGAGAAAGAACTTCGTGGGAGGAAACATCTCTTGAATTCCATCTTAGTAGGAGTTTGTCATGTGTGTATTGGGAGGGGAGGTTATTCAGGATTAAGAACAAGAACAGACACATAGAAATGGATGTTTTTGAGACATAATGGGGGAACCTGTTTGAAATCCTGTCGCTCTAAAGTANTTTTGATTCTAGTTTTCTCTAACCCTGCCCAGGCCCTGGTCCAGGCCACCATCTATCTTGTCTGGATCTTGTCCTGGTGGCTAGTGTAATTCTTTCTCAGCCACAGTATTTTCCAAATCTGCTCACATCATTCATTCACAGGTTTCAAACCTTCAATGGATGCTGCTCTTAGACATAATTTCAAACTTTTTTTTTCTAGAGACAGGTTTCTTTGTATAGCCCTGGCTGTCCCAGAACTCACTCTGTAGACCAAGCTGGTCTCAAACTCAGAGATCTGCCTGCCTCTCTGCCTCCTGAGTGCTGGGATCAAAGGCGTGCACCACCATTGCCTGGCTATTTAAAACTCTTTAACAGGTATTTGTCTCTGAAGTCCTATGTTGTCTGTCCCAGCCTTGAGGTTAGTNTCCAGCCTGTCACATAGCCACCACTTACAGGTAGCTCTTTAAATTTACATTAATTAAAATGAAAAATTAAGTTATTCCCCCAGCCACATCTTAAGTGCTTATCAGCGACATGTGGCCAATGGCTACTACTGTACAGGGCAGCATGGTCCACAGAAGCAATGCCTAGGTGAATTTCTCACCACTCNGGATGAACAGTATTGTTTAATCTGAGTAACCCAGTTCTCTGAACTCACTGTGCTTTCTCTGATTTTAAGGTCTTCCTTCAAACTTAGTAAGTGGTTCTGCCTTGAAATGGCTCTCTGGAGAACCTTCCCATCCTATAGCTTTGGAGGCAGCACCCTTTGCTATTTCCTTGTAATTCTCCTAACCTTTCCTGTCAAAGAAGCTCTCTCATTCTAGTTATCTTGACTTACTTTCAAATATATCCACAGCCCCCAGGAGACTGCAAGCTGTTGGGAGGCCAAAGCCATTGTTTATGTTGTTCTTCCTTCAAGAGTCAGGTCCCANTCCAGGGGCTAGCACACACGTAAACCGGTGTGTGGGACGACTGAATCATGTAGTGTAAAATCACACCTGGGATTCACTGTACAAGCACTGGGGTGTCAACAAACCAGGATTCATAATTATCTTTTTGTTCTATAGACCCTTTGTCAGTTTAGTAAGACCCACTGAGGTCCAGGCATAGTGGAGCATGACTTTAGTCCCAGTATTCAGAAGGCAGAAGCAAACAGATTTCTGTGAGTTCCAGGCTATCCAGGGCTACATAGTTAGACCCTATCTGAAATAAATAAATAAACAAATAATAAGTAAGACCTATTGGCTCCTTTTCNGCGCAATGCATTGACTTTAAGAATAAGAATATAGGACTTAAAACTAAACTATTACATTGAAATACTTACTAAATATTAAAAACAGATTTCAAAAACTTCTGATATAGTAGTATGAATACAACAGTAATAATGTGCTAATACTACCATCAGTACAACCCTTAATATGGTCCATAACCATCCTCATTTCCAAGTATCAATGACACATGATAATTTGAGAGATTCATCACTACTAAGAAGTGCTATGGAAACAAACATCTTGTTCTGTGGGTGTGAGGTTTAACATTGTCAACTTGACAGGATCTATAGTCACCTTGGAGACAAACCTCTGGGTATGTTTATAAGGGAGTTAACAGATTAGATTACCTGAGGTGGGAAAACCTACCTTAAATGTGGGCAGCATCAATCCATGCTTGGGGTTTGTGGTAGTTTGAATGTAACTGGCCCCCATAATCTCATAGGGAGTGGTATTATCAGGAGGTGTGGCTTTCTTGGAGTGGGTATGGCCTCGTNGGAGGAAATGTGTCACTGTGGGNGAGGGCTTTGAGGTTTCCTATGCTCAGGATACAACCAGTGTCTTAGTCTACTTCCTGTTGCATGCAAGATGTAGGACTCTCAGCTACTACTCCAGCACCACATCTGTCTGCATGCTGCCATGTTCCCTGTCATGATGATAATGGACTGAACCTCTGAAACTGTAAGCAAGCCACCCCACTTAAATGTTTCCTTTATAAGAGTTGTTGTGTTCATGGTGTCTCTTCNCATTGATAGAGACCCTAACCAAGACAGGGTTCTAGACTGAGTACAAAGTGGAAAGCAAGCTGAACAGTGGCAGTCACTTCTGTATCCTGACTGCACATGCAGCATGACCAAATGCCTCACACTTCTGTTCCCATGACTTCCTCATCATGATGGATTGTACCNTCAGACTGTGAGCCAAAGGAAATCCTTTCTTCCCTAAGCTGCCTTTGTCACAGATTTTGTCACAGCGATGAGAAAAGACTGATATAGATGGTGACTATGCAATATGCACTGTTAATAGTACTTTGGTTTGCTGACCACATCCACTAACAAGGAAAATGCTCCTTTCACAGCCTCCCTAGAGATGAGAGGCAATGCGTGTTACAACCACCCAAGTTCATGAACCATCTGGATGCTAAGTGATTCCAAGTATCTACTTCTGATGACCACCTTAGGACTGAGGAAACACAGCATCTTAAAATGGTGCCTTGTAGGGCTGGGGCAAAGGTAATCTCCTTCCAGAAGACCAGTCTTGGGACAGGCAGAGCCACGTAGCACTAACAAGCCTAGATGGCAATCTTAATTTTGTTTCTTAACTAATATATGACTGTGGACACTGGTGTCTTCATTTACACTAAGAGCAAGCACTGCAGAAAGGAATCACTGCAAAGCATTGGAGGCATCCCCCTCCCCACCCCCCAACCCCCACATNCCAAGTCTAAAGACCTCAGTGAGATTCCTGGACACATATGTTGGAAGGAGAGAACCAACTTTTACAACTTATTCTCTAACACACACACACACACACACACACACACACACACACACACTTCAGGATCAGCACCTAAGCAATTATAGAAGGGAACTGTAAAAAAATCTCGATTGGGGAACCTCAGGCACTTTATTCAGACGTTCCAGATACCATTTTGATAATATTTGAAATACCACATTATAGTTTTGCTCTTCCTAGATTTTTGCCCCAGACAGATAGCTCCTAAATCCTGAGAACCAAATGTAATANCATGGCAATAAGCTTCTCCCTCTTCACACTCTGAGGTGAATAAATGGGGGTGGGGTGAAATGTGGCTGCTTTGGTCAAAGACTGTGTAGGACAGTCAGATTCGGAGACATCCAAACTCAGAGCACACCCTCCCTGCACCCACACACTCTCTAATTTTTCTTTTTAATTAAAAGACTGTGGTAAAATTAAATGAATAGTACAAGCAAACTAGATAATGTCAGGTCCAAAGGAAACTCCAGTTCCCCAAACTCCAAAAGCCAGTCCAAGTATCCAGAAATGAGCTCAACCTGGTGCTTTGATAAAATCCAGCATTCCTCAGGAACTTGTGAGGACTGTTCGCAAAAGGAGGTATTTCCCTTACCTCTGGCAGAAGAGGCAGATGAGTCTCCAATGAACATATACCTGTGGCACCTAGGAGCATATCAAGGTCCATGCTAGCCTCCAAGGTCCTTCAGTCCCTCGTCACAAGTACTTGTTATACACTTAAAGCCCCACAGCAGTCTCCTGGTCCTTCCTTCCTCCCATCCACTCACCCTCCTTACAGCCCTCACTAGTCTCCCTATGCTTGCTCTAGTCTCTGCTCTTGCTCTTTTCTGTTCTTTCTGTTCTCTGTCCTCTGCTATTCTCTCCTCTTCCACAGAGAGCCCTGGCCATGTTCACTCTGCTGGCCATGTTCAGTCTACTTCTTTCTCTCTCTGCTCTGGACTGTTCCAGGTGCCTCTGGATATTTTCTTGATCTTATCTACAATAAAGGCCTTCCTCTTAACCATACCATGGAACAGCCATGTTGGCAGTTTCTTTTGATGCCTCCCCCCCCCCCGCCGCCGCCCACCACAGACAGATAACAGCTCAATGCTTGAAGACGTTGAAAAGAGACTCTTATTACCACACTAGTCCCAACTGTTTATCCTTTTACTTCTCTCTAGTCCTGGAATTCTGTTTCAATGAGCAAAGGCTCTTAAACCTATGTAATTGGAAAATAAGCTTGCAAATGAGGGCCTTTTAGCCCTATATTAAAATAATTACTTTATTCCACAAAACTCCACTGTGAAATGTCAATATGCCAGACATAGTGCTGGAGAAGTAGGGAAAGCTCTTTCTTCCAAGATGGCCTCAGTCTGGTGGGGGACTCCTAACTCTCTCTCCTCCACCGAGTTAACTGAATAAGAGAGGTTTACATGGGGCTCCTGAGAGATGCAGACAAAGCGGTGGGAACCCCGTGGAAGGCTCTGTAACTGCTCCTTCCCACAGCTCACTGTATCCCTAACACTGGCCTTTCACAGCATGCCAGGCACCAGGCTGGCGAGCAGCAGAGAGAGATGGGTTGAATCGCATTGCTTCCCTTTCAGTTCTGGGACTACGACCAAACCCCTTTAGGTATTATTTCTGCATTTATAGCATGGGATGGTAACGTGGACTTTTAAAGACTGTGAAGATTGGATAATGTGTGTATAAAGTATGCGGCACATTCCTGCCTGGCACATAACAGATGTTCTATAAAGAGAAATAGTCTTAAATTATATGTGAAACTCTTTTTAATGACAAGAACGAAGATCTGTTTTCAGACCACCAGTTCCCTGTGGGAAAATATCATCTAATACTCTTCTTTGTTCTCCGTGACTGGTAAATGTCAGGACTCTGTTATATCTGTGCTCTGAGAAACTCTCGAGCTTCTCTGGAGAGAGTTTCAAACAAAACAGCCATTGGGAGGTGTTTATTGGAGGGAGGGGTATTTTCTTAATACCTACGAAAATTTAAAACACAAAATGTGCCGGGCAGTGGTGGCACACGCCTTTAATCCTAGCACCCAGGAGGCAGAGGCAGGTGGATCTATGTGAGTAGACGAGTCAGCCTGGTCTACAGAGCNAGTTCCAGGACAGCCAAGGCTACACAGAGAAACAGTGCCTTGAAAAACCAAAAAACCAGAAACAAAACAAAAACAATCACAAAATGCACAACGAATGAACACACAGACACTACAGAAACAAGTGTCAGGTTAAATTTGTGTTTTTCATGAATGAGAAAACATATGTAATTTCTTAAAAACGACTTTCCTGAATTTGGAGAAAGGAAACTATCATTCACAAGATTATAATCACCAGGCAGGAGAACTGATTCAGCAGGTAAAAGTGCTGGCTGCCAAACCTGAATGCCTGAGTTGGCCTGAATTCAATCCTTACTGCTCGCACACACACACATACACACACACAAAATAAATAGATAAATGTCATTAATTTTTTTTAACAATTATAACTGTCTCTGAAATACACAGAGGGAGAATTTAAAAAAATAGTGGTTTTGTTTTTCACACAAATATATACTGCTATGTGTTTTAGATGAAAGACTTTAGAGGATATACACACGTGCCTTGCAATACCAAAAACTGCCGCAGTCCCATCATGCATACGGCAATCACGGTGCCTGGGACTCTGGTCCTGGTTCTAGTTTATGCTCTACCAGCTGCGGTAGTTTAAGGAAAAGACAGAAAAGCAAGTTCTACCTTGTAAAGAGACATGCACCTAAGGGTGGGTAAGACTCTGAACTAGCCTCAGTAAATAATGACAAGAGAATCTTCCTGATACACTGACACGTTGTCACAAAAACATGGGGCCTCCACGGGCTGGGGGGATGGTACAGTGGGAAAAAGCACTTGCCAGGCAAGCACGAGAAGCAGTTTGAGGGCCCAGAGGCATTGTATCAGCCAAGTGTGGTGGCTGTCTGTAGTGCCAGCCGGAGCAGAGGATCCCCTGGACACGCTGCTTAGGTAGACTAGATGGAATTCGCAAGCTCCGTATCCAGCGAGACTCTGCCTCAATAAATGAAGTAGACAGCAACTGAGGAAGACACCTACACACGTGCATGAACATGTGTGCGCACACATACATGTGCACACATAACACACATACATATACACATGCCAAGAGGAGGAGGATAAGGAGGAAGAGGAAGATGCAGCAAATACTTCAAAGATTTCGGTCCATAACTCTTTATCTAACAAATGTTTGTTTCTGAGAAAGAAAAACAAAAACAGAGTCCATCTCTGGGGATGGCCTCTTGCTCTGGCAGAACTCCACTGCAGCCAGTTAAATGCAAATGAACCACGATCATCTGGTCTACATTTGTTTTCAAGTCCATGACTTTACATACACAGGTATGAATAGTTTAATTACAAAGGAAGCATAGCAAAGTGCACTTTTACATCTACTGGGTCTAGAACTTAACACAGACAGCCCTTTTTAAAAAGGTCAAGAGGCTTAGCAACACATAGGACAAAGTAGGGCTAACTTTATAAAGTTAACTCATCTGAGGAGGTCATCAAATATCTCTTTCTGAGTTCTGTTTTTTCCCAACTCTCTAGTGAAGATATGTAATTCCAAGGAAAACTTGCTAACTGATGTGTTTTGGGTTTCCTTATATTGACATCTGACCAAACAGGCAGGATAACTCAATGGAAAACTGGATAACTCAACGGAAAACTGAATATATATGTGTGTATAAACACACGTGTGTTCACGCACACACACACACACACACACACACACATATATAGTACTTACATATGATTCAGAACTTTACACATCATGGATCTGCAGCAGAGGTACCACAGCATGACCTAACCCAAGGGCTCCCAGCATCCTGCTTTATGTTCCTATGGTTACATGAGAAACAGGTTGGGAAATGCTGGACTCTTAAATACGAATGACATTCAGGAATCTAGGATGGTGATAACTCTTACCTCTGTTTAACAGACATTCCAGTCTTAGAGTTGTGCGTTCAAATCTCACTCTAAAATTTATACTTTTCCTTTGCATAAGCAAACACCAGAGCCTAAGCCTAACCACTTAAAGTAGCGTGTAACTACTACAAACATAATTACGTGTTTTTTCTTCCCTGCTTAGAATAGAGTTCAAAGGATGAGGCTTGCTCGCATTCCCTTGATCCTCTGGCTGTTCATGTGTGTAAACACTGTGGCATTCTCTGCCTGGTGAAGGTGACAGGTGTGCCTTTCTTGTCCAGGCCAAGGAGACCTTGGGGAGACAGAGATGACAGAGAAGGGAGTGCTTTGGAGGTTGTGGTTAATTCCCAATTTTCCTGTCATTTGCCCTGGTATGGGGATCTCTAGAGAAAACATCATCTCCACTCTCCAGCACCCCATCCCTGTAATCTACCAACTCCAGGGGATTGTTTGTTTTCCTCCTCTAATTGTCCCCTTGGTGAGAAACCGAGAAGAAAGTGTAGCTGATCACAGAACCCTTCCCTCCACATTACACTGCAAATCACGCTGTCCTGTGAGGCTGCCAACTCCCTGTAGAACTCCTGCACAGATGACAGGGAGGAGACTGTGACTTAGCTCCCTGCAGTCTGCTATCCTGCTGGCTGTGCCTGAGAACCCACAATCCATCTTTACCTAAAGGTGACAACACAGAGAGTGCCTGTCCTGGTTGCTCTCATCACACTTGCTCAGCCAGGGAGAACCAGAATGAGCTCTCCTGTGATTCCAGCTTTTGCTTCCTCAATGAAGTCTCTCCAAATAAGCCCTTCCTGGTGTATCATCTGCTTCCTTCCAGGACCCTGATGAACTGGGAAGGAGGTTTTCTTCTTTGTTTGTTTCTTTCTTTCTTCCTTCCTTTCTCCCCTCATCCTCTTTTTCTTTTTTCTTCCTCCCTCTCTCTTTTTGTGGTTTATCAAGACAGGACTTCTCTGTGTAACAGTCCTGACTGTCCTGGCATCTGCTTTGTAGATGAGGCTAGCCTTGAACTCACAGAGATCCATCTGCCTTTGCCTCCTGAGTGCTGAGAGGAGGAGGTTTTCTTGATGATGAACTGTAACAATATTACTGAGAAAGGGAAGATGTTAAAAATTATAGCTGCTGAGTGTGGTGGTGCATGCCTTTAATCCCAGCACTCAGGAGGCAGAGTCAGGCAGAGCTCTGTGAGTTTGAGGCCAGCCTGGTCTACAGAGTGAGTTCCAGGACAGGCAGAGCTACACAGAGAAACCATTTCAAAAAAAAAAAAAGTCATACATATATATATATATGTATATAAAAATCTTGGAGTCAGATGTGGCTCAATGATAGAGCATTTGCCTAGCAAATGGGTTTGACCTTCACATTTTCATCAGTAAAGGGACCAATTTGTACCTCTCCAGAGTCATGTGAACTATTTGGCAGGGAAAGTTTATCCATGGTATCAGTTCTTCCAAGTCAGGCATCATGGAAGTTGTTTTATATAAATTGTCTCACCTGGTAAGGTACACACTGCTATTATTTCTATTTGTCAGATGATAACATTGAGCCATAAAGATAGTCAGGGTCTTGGGCTGGAGATGTGCCTGGTGTAGCTCAGGGGCATGCATGTGGCCCTCCGCTGATCCCTAGTGCCACAAACACACTCTCTCTCCTTCTTCCTCACCCCACTCAGGGCTTTAGTTTTCATCAATGTCCCCATAGTCCCCCATGATTACCCCTCGTTCTCANCAGGNAGTGGTGTTTGTGGAGGTTGTAGATGGTCGCTGGAGGAATTGGGTCACTAGGGGCAGATCTTGAAATTTACCAGGCTCTGCTTCCTGTCTGTCTGCTTCCTGTTCCACCAAGACATGAGCAGGTGAGGAGTTCCCTGCCACATGCTCTGGACACCATGAAGCCACCTGCTACTGTGCCTGGCCTACTGGGATGGACTGTGTCCTCTNAAACCACGAGCCATAAGAACTTCTCCNCCCTAAGTTGTTCCTTGTCAGGTATTTGGTCAAAATAAGGACACACTCATGCACACGTCTATGTGCATATGTGNATGTATACAGTGGAAGGATTGCTGAAGGGCATGTGGCNGGTATATGGCAGAACCAGGATTTGAACGGATGACNGTGGAGTCTGTGCATCTATAAACAGTACAAAGAGTGCGTGCTTCCTCCCTGTGAAGGCTTGGGGAGGAAGTGGAAGGCAATGAGAGGTGAAGGGGATGCTCAGCCCCTTTCCCCAACAGCTCCAGCTGCGGCAGGTGCCTCCTACCCACGAGATGGTCCCACAGTGGAAATGGAGTTGTAGGACGTTTAAGAGCCACATAANCCACAGAGACTAATGCAAACTGAAGGAATGTTTGTGAAAACAAAATGCCATAAAGAACAACGGTTGGTAAAGACAGATTCTTTGGTGAACAATGCTGGCAGGCAATTTTATCAAAGTCCAAAGCAAATCCTGCCTGAACATTTGACTTTCCATACAGGATCACTCTTAATGCTTGTAGAATTTATCAGCATACTGCATGAGAGAAAATGTTATNTAAACCTTAAAAATGAGCTAGAGACAAACTCACAATGTTTTTGAGAAGGAAAATAAAACACTGTTGACACCGTGGGTATCTATGAGAATAGTTTCACCCATAGAGCAACTAGAAGTAATTCTTATCTCTTTCAGAGGAAAACAATCCTTTGGCCAAACAGCACAAACACCAAGACCATACATCTTTCCATTACCATCCCAAAGAGCCCATGATTCAGTGCTTGTTGGCAGACCCCTCTTCCACCTGCAATGAAGACCAGACTTCCATCCTATGCCTGCTGCAAAGTTTTACAAATGAGACTTGGTTCATTACAGAGCAGCGCACAGCCCAGTGAAGGCACAATGCTACAGGCCTTTGGCTGCAAAATCATTAGCAGTCTGGACACTGGCTGAACCCAAATTCTCATTCTGTTTCACATAATTAATTTCTCTCTTTTGAAATTCACCTTCCTCTTGCTGAGGAGGAAAGATGTGTGGGTAGCAGGATGAAAGATTCACCCTCNTGAATATTACACAGAGCTCAGTAGCAATTAAAGAGAGAATACATGGACAGGGAAAGAGTGCTTGTACTAAACAGTCAGAGAGCAACACTTTAAGATACACCATCAAACGGTTTCCCAGTGTGAATCATTGGCCAAGCAACCAGCCAGTCTTTTTATACATTTTCCCCAATGCAATTGCAAACCACTGAGGATGTTAGCTTTCAGACTGGGCAGCCACATATATATTCACTCTGCCTTGGGGGAATAAGGAGCTTAAGGAGGNTCTGAGTACGTCCAAGCTCTAGCTTGNAACTCTGGCTTACCAGTGGAGTCGGTCCTGGATGCCCTGCCGCTTGCCTGCTCCTCCGCATTGATGAGCTGCAGGTCCGTGTACGAAGGAGCAACACTAGGGCTGCTGGTGTCCTCAGAATGGGTGGTCCAACTGCTCTCAGAGGTCAAAGGGCATCTTCTCAAAGAGTCAAAGGAAGGGCATGTCCAGCAAGGCATGGTCAGTGTGAGGGCTGAGAACAGATGAAAATCCAAGAGGATACAATGTAAATAGTTGTCTTTTGCTTATGTCTATCACATTTGCCTTATTTTGATGTCACTCAGATCCTATGCAATGGCAGCCATCATAGAAGGCAAGGAAATACTTGGGATGAGGAGAGAGAAAATGAATTGACTGAAGTCTCACAGGGAGTCAGTCACTATCAAAAGCATATTAAGGGGCTGGAGAGATGGATTAGTTGGTATGGTGGTTNGAATGAGAATGGTCCCCATAGGTTCATAGGTTTGAATGCTTGGCCCCAAGTTAGTGGAAAGAACTATTTAGGAAGGATTGCTTTGCATGGCCTTGTTGGAGTGGGTGTGACCTTGTTGAAGGAGGTGTGTCACTGGGGGTGAGCTTTGAGGTTTATAAAGGCCACGTCAGGCCAAGAATCAATCAATCAATCAGTCTCTCTCTNTGTCTCTCCTTCCCCNCACTGCAACTTACAGATGAGGTATGAGCTCTCATCCACTGTTCCAGTGCCAGGTCTGACTCTTTTCCACCATGACGATCATGGACTAACTCTCTGAAACCATAAGCAAGCCCCCAATGAAATATTTTCTTTTATAAGAGTTGCCATTGTCATGATGTCTCTTCACAACAATAGAACAGTAACTAAAACAGTGGAGTACTTGCTGTTTAAGCACAAGAA